>CM061537.1:107888846-108074676 GCA_030545055.2 Neoaliturus tenellus
CCGAAACTCCGGACGCGAAGCTTCGGGACGAACTCAAAGGGTAACTTAAATATATAGGCGGCCGATATATATTTGAGTTATTCTTGCTGTTAGGGTTCTAATATTAATATTTGTTGTGTGTGACTGTGTGTGTATAAAATGTTATTTATTTTTTAGTTTTAAGTTGTGTTATTTTTAAGTTTTAATTTGCGCATTGCGATGTTAGTATTAAGGTGTGTTATATTATTGCTAATGTTTAAAAAATGTGTTTATGCATTTAATGTTGAGTGTTGATGTAATTATTGTGTATTTGTGTGCATGTGTGTGTGTGTACTAATAACCTTTCACAGCTAGCTGTTAGGAGGGTAGATTAAATTTAAATTTAAATTATAGAAGTTCTGTTGAACTTCATTAAATATGGGTGGGACATGCGTGTTGTGCCATAGGCAGCGCATATTTTTATTTTTTTTTTAATTTTTAATTTTTTGTTAGGAAATAATTATATTTGGGTGGGTTTAGATTAAGGGTGGGAGGTTAGAGTTGCGTTTTGCATTAACTGTTCCAGATTCCCTATTGTACAATTGGAATGGTCAGGTCCAGTGCCCAGGCCCGAGGCCGACCGCCCGTATCACAGCCCACCAAACTGGATCGCCACGTGCGTGCGGGCAAAAAATTGGGATCCCTTGCAAGACGTAACTATGGGGTTGGGATTGGGAGTGTTTGAGGAATACAGAGTGGTGGAGACGGCCGTGGCCGCCTCCATCACTTTGGATCATTATTATTTTTTGGTGACCTTGACCTAAATTAAAGTAATTAGCCCCCCCCCCCAAAAAAATTACAATTAGCCCCCCCCCCCCGAGGTCACTTTCACTCAGCATCCCTATATAAGCGGGGCTAGCTAACATGTCTGTTTATTCTGATTCCAGCCGCTAACGCTGCCACTTCAGAACCATGTCTCTATCAACAACTTCTGCTACTACTATCACTACGCCTGCTGCTCCTGCTGCCACTTCTGTGCCTGCTCCTACTATGAACATACCAGCTGCTAACAAGAAACCGGCAAAGAGACTGAAGTTGAAGAACGTCCCGGAGTCGATGCTGCGGCAGATGGATACACCACCATCTACATCTGCTACAACTGCTCCGGGAAATATTCTTCTACAAGCCATGGCGGTTCTTGGGAGTATTTTTTCTCCACCTCCATCACCAACACACCCTACGGCAACTCCACCACTACAACCCCAACCTACACCTACAACGTCACCACAGATGGAGCTTCCTGTTCGTTCTGATACTCCTTCAATTCTAGAATCTATTCATAATTTCACCTCATTACCACCACTAATAACACCAATTCCTGAACCAAAGTCCATTAATCCTATCATTCCTAGTTCTAAAGTTAAAAGTCTTTTTTCAAAATTGCTCCTTCAGAGCGTTTTCAATTATTAAAAGCAGAGCGTCGCAGGGCATTTAAAAATCCTCGTAAATGCACTGAGAAGCTGCTTAGGGGTTCTAAAAAAGGATCGGTCTGTGGTAGGAAAATGTGTTTTTAATGAAAAGTATTGCCGTGTACATCTTGTAAACATATTTCTGTGCCACAACCGACTGTGATTTCCAGCAAGTCCTACCCCGCTACTAAGTTGAAGAGATTGCGAGAAGGTTTAAGGTACTTTTTTGTAAGTAGAACAGAAAAGAGCAATAGAATTATAATAGGGTGTAACGGCTACAAATGGGTAATTAAGCTCTCTGTACCTATGAGAAACCAAAAAGCGATCAAAACACTTGATGCGAAAGACTATCTCTACAAAGGTGCGGATGGTTGGACTCGCTGGGGTCGTAGTAAAGAGTGATAAGAATTAGCTTTTTCCAAATTTTGTTAGAAAAATAATGGGAGAGAAACCAGCGCTATATAACAGTGCGCTGCGTTCTCTCCCATTATTTTTTGGTCACTCTAAGTCCCATGACCTACTTTCACATGACCTTGACCTTGAACTTTACCCCCCCCCCCAAATAAAAATAACCAAACCCCCCCCCAAATAAAATAACCCCCCCCCCAAATAAATAAAAATAACCAACCCCCCCCCCTCACCCTTCCTTTCCCCTTCCTCAACTTTCTTTTGCTTTATATAAGTAGCCGCTATGCAACTGGGTATGGATATTGGCCGCTAACCTGGTGTACAGTGAACATGGCTCCGCTGGATGGTTCAAACTTTTACAACAGGCGATTTGAGCTAAAGAAAATGGAAGAAGTGGAGGAAGATGAATCTGAGCTAGAGGAAATGGAAGAAGTTGAGGAAGATGAATCTGAGCAAGAGGAAATGGAAGAAGTTGAGGAAGATGAACAATTGATATTTGAATATTTGCGTTGTGTAACTTTGGACCTGGAAGAAAGTCTTGACCCATACATGTGGGAAGCATTGGACTGGTTGCAGTTGGGCAGAACAATAGTAATTATATCACCAGTGTTGTTTCTTGGTAGCCCAATTTTGTATGTGACTGCAGACAATGCCGAATACATTTGGCAATGGGCGGAGTTGTTTGAGGATTTTAGGGGAAATGAGGAGTACAATAATTGGTTAAATATTTGTTTAAGATAAGCAGGGTTTTTTAAACCCAAAAAGGCTCTTTTCAGAGCTACCTAATACACCAATTAAGCATATGAGTTTTTTAACTCATGTGTGAGAGTTAATAGTTATTGG
Organism: Neoaliturus tenellus; assembly: GCA_030545055.2. Classification (NCBI taxonomy): domain Eukaryota; kingdom Metazoa; phylum Arthropoda; class Insecta; order Hemiptera; family Cicadellidae; genus Neoaliturus; species Neoaliturus tenellus. Next base: position 107,891,525 of record CM061537.1, read on the forward strand.
TTACTACATAAGTTAAAGTTTGTTGACTTTGACCTTGAACTTGACCCCCCCCCTCCCCTCCTGCCTTCTATTAGTTTGCATTATAAAAGTCCGCAGCTCACATATTTGCTCAGAACTTAACCAGTTGCTATATAGTGAACATGTCCAAAAGATTGGATTCATTCTTTGCTAAACATACAGAACTTTGGCCACTATTATATGGATTACATAGAAAGATTGAAGAAACAATTTTGAAAGATATGGGTGTAGGGGTTAAAGTGCTTGTATATCGTCGAGGTGATTACAAATTATTGTGTTCATGTACAGTCAGAATTGAAAATTTAAATAATTTATTTCCTTGGATGGTGCAATTACGTAATTTTGTAGAAGAAATGGAGTTTCAGTTGGAAGTAGCCGCAATGTATTATAAGCTTGATAAAGAAGAGTAATTATACTATGTTACAAATGTTTAACTATATGAAATATAGTGGGGGAAAATAGAATATATATATAAGACAGCAACTCATACTCAGTATCACTTTGTTATAAGATATTACTTTGGTGTGAAGAGAAAAGGTTAATAATGGTTTTTAAGGATACACCTTTTTTAAATTATTTTGAAGTAAAAAATCAGTTTAATACAAATGAAAATATAACTTGGATAGAAGAGACAAATGAAGGTTCGGAAGAAGAATTGAATAATAGTCTGGCTGATTCTATATTGGAAGAAGAAATTTCGTCCTTTGAACAAGAAATATTTGAAGAGCTAATAAATGATAGTGATGAAGAAATTGTTAAAGAAGCAATTGAAAACATTCATTTTAGATTCGTCAATTGATACATTAATATCCCCTATACAATCTTCAGACTCTGAATCGGACTAATGATATGTTGGTGTTTTTCTTACTGATCCCCCCCCCCCCCTCTTTCTTTCCCTTTCCCCATATTTGCTATAAAAGCAAGAGTTGATCAGGTTTTTTATTCATTATATGCTGTGTTGTTAGTAAAGTCATACACTTTATTAAACTATGTCTCCAAGAGCTACTACCTTTATATACATTACTGAAATTATTACACATCGTCAGATACAAGAACAAGAAGAACTAGAACAAGAGATGAATGTTACATTTGGAGAGTTAATAGAAGAAATAGTAGAAGAATTTATAAATTTAAACCAAGAAACAACTAATGAAACTGGAAATATATCAATGATGCATCAACCGGAAGAGTTAACCGAATCTGAAGAAGAAGAATCTGAATAAAATGGTGGGGGGTTGATTATTTAAGCAGGAAAGAAAACAGTTTAAAAATCATTTCATAATGGAGGACCGAGAAGCAATGTTTAAAGCTTTTTGTAAGGAAGAACCCCTGGGTTCCACGGTAAATTCCTTTACATATTATTTCCCACTTTTAGACATGGAGGATTGTAAAAAAATTCCAGACATTGGTTTTAAATTTCAAAAACAAGGAATGTTAATTGGTGTCACTGAAAAATATCACAATGAATATTCGAAAGATTGGCGTTTAACTTTATGATGGACAATATGAATATTAAACCCAGTGAGTATCCATATTTTCTTTATAAATTTTTAGTTGAAAATGGTGCCAGTGTAACTATTGAAATATGTATTCAACATTTTTGGCCTACTGGGGATAGTGGTGTGGGGAAAGTAAATAAATGTGTTGTTTAACCGGATAGTCTCTCACTCTTGTAAAATCATTCACCAACAATGTATCGTCCAATTTTATCTGATTTGGCTGCATCTCATGAAGAAGCTGAAGCTAGAAGGAAGAAAAGCGAACAAGCAAGACAAATTCAGGTCTAATATTAATATGGAGTATTATAGGCTACAAATCCAAATCCCAGGTATGCATCTTGGAGAAAACAGAGTAAAGACTGTACATGCGGCTGGTAGTTATATTAAGTATTTGAAATTATTATTGGAAGATAGAGAGTGTAAAATTACAAAATTAGAAGATGAAATGAAGAAATTGAAAAATGAACTATTGCTTTTGAAAAATGGAAATAATGAAGTCGTAGTTGAAGAGGGTGCAGAAGAAGGAAATGAAATATTGGGAATTTGAAGAAAGAAGTTTAAACATCTGTATAAACTTATAAAAAACAAATAATAATAAAAAAATTAATAAAATAAAAAAAAATATTAAAAAAATTAGATTTAGAATAGAGAGCGGGGAATAGATCACTTTGTGGCAATGGAATAACATGTCACTTAGTGCTCTATTCCCCGTTCTCGCATTAATATAATTTGACCTTGACATATATAAAATATGGTGGGGATAAAGTATTTAGACGGATGAAACATGTGTAAACACTTCAGTTGAAATATTAATCTCTTTTATAAAACATGGTGGATACTCTATTTGAACTTTGCTTGAGGAAAATTATTTGTGATGGTTTTTTATTTAATTATATAATAAGATCAGGAGAATGTGTTATTCCAAACAGCATTAGAGAAGCTATTCATGAATACCGAAGACAAAATTATGGGTTTGGCATTATTGTTGCTTATAAATTGCAGATGGGACGACTCTTTGTCAAGATTGTGCACGAGCAGCTATAGATGATTGGGATGAATTGATCTTGAAGGAGGATATGTAGACCATCGTGTTAAGGCACCACTAATAAGGTTGAAATCATGAATGAAAAATGTACAATCTGTGCACAACTGTTATTTAGATTTATTAGATGTAGATCATATTAAAAAAAAAAACTGTTTAATGTAACACTATGGTGGGGAATTTATTGAATGGTGGGGGAAAATAGAAGTGGGGGGGGGGGGGTAATTGGTTATATATGTTTCTCGATGTTCACCAATTTCTTTAGTCTTGTAATATTGTTTGAAAAAGTAACTTGTAATTTAGTAAAAAAAAAAAATGAATTTTGAACTAGAAGTGACAAGCTTTAAAATAGTTGAAGAGGAGTGGACAACAGTTTCAAATTTTATTCATTCAAAACAAGATAATGGAACTCTAATGAAGGTATTTTGTTACATTTTAGAGGAAGGGGATGAAGACATAGTAAGAGACTATTTAAGAAATAGAGATATGTCAACTTCCAGCTCGGACTTTGTTAAATTTTTAAAAGACAACAATGTTAACGCGGAATTAGAAGTTTGTTTTATGTTTAAAGAACTTGGTAGAGGGAGAATAAAAATGGTGGGGGAATTGTGTATAAAACAAGGTTTATACGCAGCAGGAGTTATTCGCTTACTACCATTTAAAAGAAGAACATCATAGAAAAAAATGGCTGAATCTCGGGACTATTCAACTCCTTCAACAAGTGAAAGAAAAACATTAAATTTGTCAAAGAAGATTGTGAATTTGTCAAGAAAAGGTAAACCTATAACACATCCGGAATTGAGCATTTTAGCTAAGGAACGTCATATAAAAGAGAAAACTGAATTGTATCAAATGCAGCTTTTAGTACCTTCATTGGACGTAGGCTGTACAAGAGCACATACATTGAGGACTGCAAACAAGTACATAATAGAACTGTTGGGTAAAATTGAAGTATTGGAAAATAAACTAAAAGAGTTGCAAAATCTAAATGTATGGAATCCAGCAAATGAACTCCCTGTTCTGCAGATGGAGCCAAACGATCTTCCTGCTACTTATGCATGGAACGCATTTAATGATATTGATAGAGACTCTCCTGTGAAGTACCAACCTCCTGCTGTGTAAAAATGATGGGTAAAAAAAATACAAAAAAATAATAAAATATAAATGGAAAAAAATTAGTTTGTAGAATAGAGAGCGGGGAATAGATCACTCTGTGGCAATGGAATAACATGTCACTTAGTGCTCTATTCCCCGTTCTCGCATTAATTATGTTTGACCTTGACCTAAATAAACATGGTGGGGGAAGGTAATTGAGTGGGGGAAACTAGATAAAAGAAGTCCAACGCTCGGTTGGAGTCATTCTTATCCTAACAGGCGTTTACTAACATAACATAAGAAAAGACAACATGAATAGTGAAAACATCATTTTGGATCTTTCATTAAGTGAAAAGAATAAAAAACAATATGCGGACTCTCGAAAAATGAAGATGAAAGAAATGGCAAAGGCAAGAGAAACAAGAATAAAACTAAAATATTATAAACTACAGAGGCTAATACCAGGAGTGAAATTGGGAGAAGTAAGAACCAGAACAATCGACATGGCTGCTGACTACATCAACACTTCTTATAGAGTTGACTATAAAAAATGAAAGAATACGTCAATTGGAATATGAACGTAAACAATTGTTTCACCAAGAAAAAGAAGAACCTATGAACTGTGTGATTAAAGACAATCAATAAGAAAAGTTAAACAAAGGAAACTGCAAAATTACTAAAAATATTGAATATAAATTGGTTATTAATTGGACTTGCATTAGAGAGTGGGGAATAGATCACTTTGTGGTAATGGACTAACATACCACTTAGTGCTCTATTCCCCATTCTCGCTTTAAGTGTTGTTGACCTTGACCTAATAAAATAATTTATATAAAAGCAGCTACGAGAAAGAAGCTCTTTCATTTAATCGACATGGCTCCTGTGGATACCACCGACTATCCAAGTAACCTATTGCAAAAATATTGTGTAAAATTCTACAAGAGGAGTTTGATGTGGAAGATGTGGATAATGACAGTTCAGAAACAGATAGTGTTAACAGTATGGAAGAAGAATTAATAAATGAAGGGAGTGAAGATGTAGAAATGGAGTTAACAGAGAATGAATACACACCATCATTGGAATTTGAAAATATTCATAATGAAACTCCAACATCCAGTCACGATCCAGATTTGGAATCAATACGTGGAAGATTAATTTTTTGTGCAAGACAATTATTTCATATGAAGAAGAAGAGATGAAGAAGAAGAAGATTAAAAATAGTGGTGGGGGTAAAAAGTGGTGGGGTAATACAGCATAAAAAGGAGGTATGAAAAAGATGCATTTCATTTATATGCCGAATTTCATAGGATAAACATCACTAAAATGCATCGTTGTGATATATGGTTTAGAAACTTATGAAGATGAAATATTGCTAGACATTCATAAGGAGTTATATCATAATATAAATGAAAATTTAACACAAAATAAAAATAAAAATGCATCTGCAGAAGAAGAAGAAACAGCGGGACCATCTAATGCACTACCTAATTTAAGTATTCATGCATTGCCCGGAAGAGTAGTAACACATCACAAAATCCAAAATGAAAATTTAGAATTAGACAAATTTCTTGCCGAAGCAAAAACCATTGTAGTTAAATTTTTAAAAGAAGAATTAAAACGATTAAATTTTATTAAATTCGGCTTGTTATTGGATGCTATGTTTATAAACGTTGAAGAAGAATTGTCACCAAGAGGATTTATAACTAAAAAACAGAACCATCATGAGTAGTTCAGATATTAATTCAATAGTAGAAGAATGTTTTGATGAGATCATCAATAAAATCCAAGAACATGAAGGACGAGGATCAGGTTGGAGTTTAGTTAATGTAGTAAGTATGGATATTAGAGTTCACAAGCATGGATATGGGGTAATGGGGAGCAGTTATATAGCTCTTCCAAAAAGGATTGAAGAAACAAAATCATGTGTAAATGTTCAAAATCATGATACAGAATGTTCCGATATGCAATGACATCAAAATTCATATTAAGCAATGCACAAAGACCCAGCGAAGAATATGAGAACTATAGATACAGATATAACTTTCAAGGTGTGTCTTATCCGGTAGCCTTGAAGGATATTTCTAAATTGAAAAACAAAACCCTGGAATATCTGTAAATGTATTTGGTTTGGACAGTTCTAACAAGGTGTATCCTTTGAAAGTGGTAAAAAACGAACTTGCAGACCATACGGATTTGTTATTAATTACAAAGGATGAAGTATCACACTATGTATGGATAAAATCATTTGAAAGACTTGTCAATAAACAATTATCAAGAAATGACATAGAAAAATAATTTGTAAAAGATGTTTTGTTTTAAAGAACTTAGAAATGGAGGACAAAATTGGTTACTGGAGCACAAACAACTGTGTAATGAAAATTTTGAAGCTAAGATTATTCTACCACCATTAAATAAATCATATTTACAGTTTGAAAAAGTTTTCCATCAGTATCGCATTCCTATAGTAATATATGCCGATTTTGAATCAACACTTGTTCCAATTGAAGATGAAAACATTGAAGCAAGGAAGAGTATAAAATATCAAATGCACAAGCCTAACAGTTTTTGTTTATTGGTTAAATCCACATTGGTTGAAGAACATTTGAATGCATATGGATTGTCATCAAAACCCGTGGTGTATCGTGGTGAAGATGTTGCCAGAATATTTTTAAATCATCTATATGAAATAGCTGGCCATGTTGAAAATTTGTATAATAATATAGTACCAATGATACCAATGGAGGAAGAAGAGGAAATTCAACATGAAAATGCTACCCACTGTTTTCTATGTAAAAATGAATTTACTTTAAATAACTATAAAGTTAAAGATCACGATCATCTTACAGGATATTATAGGGGTGCAGCATGCAATGCATGCAACATAAACTATAAGATTACCAGAAGAATTCTGTAATATTGCATAACCTTAGCGGTTATGATGGTCATTTTATAATACCAGAATTGGGGAGAGATGATGGTGCAATTGATGTTCTTGCAGAAACAACTGAAAAGTTTATAACCTTTAGTAAAAAAATTGGAAATATGAAGTTGCAATTTGTAGATTCGTACCGGTTTATGCCGTGCAGCTTATCAAAACTTTCTGAAAATCTTAGAAAAGAAGATTTAATAGAAACAAAAAAAATTGTAAACAATGATAAATTAGAATTAGTTCTTCGTAAAGGCGTTTTTCCTTATGATTACATTGACAATTTGGAAAAATTTGAAGAAACGTCACTTCCACCTAAAGAAGCTTTTAAGAATAAATTACATGAAGAGGACATCAGTGAAGAGGATTATCAACACGCTTGTAGAGTATGGAATGAATTAGAAATAAGAACCTTAGGCGAATATTCAGATTTTTATGTTAAATTAGATGTGACTTTACTCTGCGACATAATGGAAGAATTTAGAAACACCTGTTTTACAGCATATGGATTAGACCCACTTCATTCGTACACAGCTCCCGGATTGGCATGGCAGGCTATGTTAAAAGAAACAAAATGCAAACTTCAACTATTAACTGACATAGACATGGTGTTGATGATTGAATCCGGTATTCGAGGAGGATTAACCCAAAGTGTAACTAGATATGTAAAAGCAAACAATAAATATCTTCCAAATTACGACGCATCACAACCTAGCACATTTATAGGTTATTTTGATGCAAATAATCTGTATGGATGGGCCATGTCGAACCCTCTTCCATATGACAATTTTAAATGGTTGATCCAAATTCAATCAATAACATCGCTGATATCCCTAAATATGGGGATATTGCTACATTTTTGACTTTGATTTTGAATACCCAGAACATCTCCACGACCATCATTATGATCTACCACTATTAGCAAAAACAGAAATATCTCCCACTGGTAGATGGCCAAAATTGATGATGACACTTAACAATAAGACTAGGTATGTAGCTCATTATTGGACAGTACAGCAAGCGCTAGAAATGGGATTGAAAATTACGAAAATTAATAAAGTACTGCAATTTTCACAATCCTGTTGGTTAAAATCTTATATAGATAACAACACAAGAAGAAGAACTGCAGCAACATCCAATTTTCAAAAAGATTTCTTTAAATTAATGAACAATGCGATATTCGGTAAAACATTAGAAAACAAAAGAAATCACAAAGACTTAAGATTGGTTGTTGATCCAACAAAATTACAGAAATTGGTGCAAAAACCAAACTTTGCATCTTCTATAATTATTAATGAAAACCTTGTAGCCGTTTCTATGAATAAAATTTCAATTAAGATGGATCGACCCATATATGTTGGAATGTCCATTTTAGACATATCAAAAACTCACATGTATGATTTTCATTATAATAAAATGGTGAAATTTTATGGTAGAGATAATATCGGAATAGCATACATGGATACTGATGCATTCATCTATTGGATTATAACCAATGATATGTACAAAGATTTACGCACATTTGTTTATAAAAATGACTTTGATTTTTCTGACTACCCACAACATCACCCTAATTACGACAATGGAATAAACAAGAAGGTTTTAGGAAAATTTAAAGATGAAACAAATGGTGCACCTATGGAAGAAATTGTGGCATTAATGTCCAAACTGTATTCTTTTCAATTGTACATTAGTGAAAAAGAAGAACATCAAGTTGTAAAGAAGGCAAAAGGTATAAAAACATCATATTTAAAGAAGAATGTACAGTTTGAACATTTTAAAAGATGTTTATTTGAAAGCATGGAAACAACTGCAACTTTTAATACAATAAGAAGCTTTAATCATCAAGTCTACAGTGTCAAGCAAACTAAGTGGGGACTCAGCTACAAGGATGATAAGAGACATATCCAGGAAGACAATATACACACTCTACCTTTTGGACATTATTCTTTAACTCCTATCGACCAATAAAACCTATTCTTCGTCCTTCCACCTGTTTCCTTTTCCTTTCCGTAAAAAAGAGGGAGCATGGCAAGTTCAATGCCATGTTCCCTCTTTTTTACACAAATATAATATGGCCTTGACCCATATTTGTTAATAATATAAAAGGTGATAAACCATTTTGAGGATTAGTATTTTCTCAAGCGGTGTACAAACAACATCTGAAGATGGAAGGATTAAAGGATCAAATTGTAAACGAACTTCATAAGCCGGCAAGAAGAAAGTTTCCAAGAAGAAATACAATTATTAAAGGAATGAACGATCTTTACCAAGCCGATCTTATTGAGATGATACCGCATAGTAAATTAAATAAGGGATTTAAATATATATTAGCAATTATAGATTGTTTTAGTAAGCTTGCTGACGCTATACCACTCAAGGATAAGACTGGGAAAAGTGTAACAAAAGCTATGGAAGCAGCTATAAAGAAAAATAAATTTGTTATAAAACATTTACAAACTGATGATGGAAAAGAATATTTTAACAAAGAATTTACAGCATTAATGAAAAAATATAACATAAATCATTATTCTACAAATTCGGAAGTTAAAGCTTCCATAATTGAACGATTCAACAGAACATTAAAAGGAGCAATGTATAAAACATTTTCTAAACGAGGATCATACGTGTGGTACGATATATTACCGAAGCTTATAAAAGAATACAATAACAAGTTTCATCGCACTATTGGTATGAAACCTATTGAAGTAAATAGCAATAATGCTAAGCTTGTTTTGGAGCGTATTAAGAAAATTACTACTCCTAAAATTGAAAAATTAAAACCTAAAAAGTTTAAAATTAACGACAAAGTACGTATAAGTAAATATAAAGGAGTTTTTAGTAAAAGATATTTACCAAATTGGACTAACGAAATATTTACAATCTACAAAGTGCAACCGACAATACCAGAAACCTACATTTTAAAGGATAACAAAGGTGAACTACTTCAAGGCGGTTTCTATGGTCATGAATTATTAAAATCGACAGTAGGTGATGTATATCTTGTTGAAAAAGTTTTACAAAGAAAAAAGGATAAAGTTAAAGTCCGTTGGTTGGGATTTGATAAAAGTGAAGATTCTTGGATTCCTACAAAAGACTTGGTGTAATACTTTAATAACTCATTATGTGTTTAACCTTTAAACAAGATGGATATTGTACAGCAAAAAGAACGATTTAATATTAATAATATAGATGAATTGACAGTGGATAATAACAATTTAAACCATGGTAAACATGGTGAATTACTACCAAACTCTATAAGATGTTTAATAACTGGCCCTTCTAATTGTGGAAAAACAAATGTTGTTTTTAACCTTATAACTAATCCAAAAGGGCTACGTTTTAATAACATATACATTTTTTCAAAATCTTTGCAACAACCTAAATACCAGTTGTTAGATAAGATATTAGCAAATGTACCAGAAGTAAATTTTTACAAGTTTAATGCTAGTGAAACTATTATGCAACCAAATGAAGCTAAACCATTTTCTATATTTATATTTGACGATGTGTCATGTGAGAATCATGATACAATAAGAAGTTATTTCGCAATGGGGAGACATCATAATATTGACAGTATTTACATTGGTCAAACCTATAGTAAAATTCCAAAACAACTTATAAGAGATAATGCAAATTTGTTGATAATATTCAAGCAAGATGAAACAAATTTGAAACATATATATAACGATCATGTGAATGCCGACATGACATTTGATAAATTTAAAGAGATGTGCGGCAAAGCATGGGCTGAAAAGTATGGATTTCTTGTTATTATGAAAGATGAAGCTATAAAAGATGGAAGGTATCGAATAGGGTTAGATAAATTTGTATTAATCCATTAAATGAATAGCAGTATGTCTAGTAATGAATGAGACTTCATAGTGTAAACATGGTAAATCAAGAAAAACTATTGAAAGAAATAAAATCACTCAGTGATTCTATTAGGATAAAAAACCGTGCATTAAGGATGGGTATAAGCGAAAGAGAAGAATTTTTAGAGACTACATTTAAACCTATTACAGAACCTTTAAAACAAATATCAGAAACCATTAGTAAACCTCGTTATGAAGGAGATGTTTTACTACCAGTTTCTAAACAAGAAGTACAAGCATTAAAAAAAGAAGACAATGATGATTCATATACAAGCGCTAGTGACCAAGAAGAAACAAAAGAAGAAGATGAACCTATTGTTGAAAAGGAAGAAGAACAGCCAATACCTGAAGCAGAACAATCTATTCCAAATTTAACTCAATTGAGTAGCGATATATTACAACACGGACCTCTCGGAAGAAAATATATATTGAAAATGCTACATGATATAAAATCAAACCCCAATTTAAGTAAATCACACATATACGGAGCAAGAATTGATGGGAATGAATTAAAAATAGGTGATTCAAAACTTAAAATAACTGAAGACGATTATATCATTATTGGTGAGCATAAATATAAGGGAACAAAAGGATTATATGAATTAATTTTTAAAAACATACCATTGAGATATTCGACCAAAGATTTAAATACTTTTAAGGAAATTTTACAAAATACTAATGCACATAAAAGGAATTACTCAAAGGATGCAATAATTAATCGTTCACGCGCAACAAAATATAACATTGTTATAAAAAAGTTGTTTCCCCCACGAAAACTACCAACATTACGTACCGCACCAGTAGTGAAACAACCGCTAAAAAGAAAATCTTTATCACTTATGGATTTATCACTTCTTGAACAACATGGTAAAAAGAGTAAAGGAGATACTTCAACATCTGGCAAAGGACTGATGAAAAATCTGTACAATACCAATGTAATTTATTACAAAGACATTAATAAATTAGTTGACAGAATGAGACTATTACATGAAGCTATGGAAGCCGGTCATACAGGTTTAAATAATGAATGGGTGGCTCTAGTTGATGAACTTAGAAGTCGAGGTGTCGTCGTATAATTGTCCGCAGATATAAAAGAACAGCAAGCATATAATGTATCATTTTTAACATGAGCGTCGACAAGTTTGGACGGTACTCCGCGTTAGGAGTGCAAGTTGGAGAAGACAGAAAAAGAAGTGGATTGCCGCAAACACCTGAAGGTGACTATAGCATAAGTAATAAACGTTTAAAACTAGTTAAAGATCCAGAAGAAGATACTGATGGAGCAAATTTAAAGACAGTAAAAGAAGCTACTTCAACATCATTAAAATTACTTAAGGATACTTACGATGTTAAATCACATAGAATAATTAATGTTGGTAAACCAACTGACAGTTCTGATGCAATTACTAAAGAGTATTTATCATCTGAACTTTCAAACACTTTAAAATTGCAGTGGGGTAACAATTTAAAAGATGGACAAACATATGATGCTGGAAATCATAGGATAACCAATGTGGCAAATCCAAAAAATGATAAAGATTCAGTTAATAAAGAATATTTACATTCTATAATACCGGAAAAGACTCAACGAGGATTTTCTTTTTATAAGTTTATTATAAATGACATTGGATACCCAAAGGAAGACGGCGATGCTGTAAACCTGAAATACATCAAAGACAACTGTATTTTACAAGATGGTGATGAAATCGATTGTTATGGGAAAGTATTGTCAAATGTAAAGTTCGGTTCTCAACCAAAAGACGCTGTTACTATGGAACAACTATCTAAAGAATTAAAAAAGGGAACATCGAATTTTGTAAAACATGAAGATGCCGTGCTAAAGCGAGGAGATACATTTATACATGGAAATGAAAAGTTTAATTTAATGCAAGGAAATAATGATGAATGGGATGCAGGACGTAAAACAATAACAAATGGAAGATTTGGTATAAAAGATACAGATGTACCTCTAATGGTGCAAACATTAATTGCTACTGGTGGTACATTAGGTACATACAATGGTCGTAATAGAAGAATAAAAGATATTTATCCTGGTTACGAAGCAAATGATTGTGTTACAATGAAACAAACAATAACTTGGGATAAACACTTTGGGACCAAATATGATGCAAAGATGAAGAAAATAATTAATATTTTACCAGGAGAAGATTTAAATGATGCTGCTACTATAGGACAAGTTATAACAATGTCAAAAAGTGATTCAAACGCTTACACATGTAATGATAAACGTATTATGCAGTTACACGATCCTCAACATCCGAAAGATGCTGTAACTTTAGATTGTTTAATAAGAATAGTGGGTAATTTACTTATTGATACCCACAATCATATAGCTAGTACAACAAATCATGTGATGATTCAACCCGATGAACGAGAAGCATGGATTAAAAATAGAATCATAAATCAATATATAATTAATTTGAATAATTAATTATTTAAATATAAAAATTGTGCATAAGTTATTCATTTATATAAAGCATCTCGTTGAGTAAACACGCCGGTTATATATAAAACAACATAATGAAGATCGCACCGCTCAGTCGTCGTCAAGTCAGCGGCAAGAAAGGACGTGGTATAACATCGGCTGCGTTATCCCTTCTCAAACGAATTCCTGTTGGTGCTGTTGTAAATCGGGCAATAGACGCTCTACCATACGAATTTCATCTGCCCGGAGGTTATCAATATTGCGGACCCGGAACTAAATTGGCAAAACGTTTAGCAAGAGGGGATCCTGGAATTAATAAATTGGATCAAGCTTGCAAAGAACACGATATAGCGTATTCCAAGTTTGCTGATTCAACAAATAGATCAATAGCGGATAAAGCGCTAGCAGAAAAAGCTTGGCAAAGAGTTAAATCAAGTGACGCAAGTATTGCAGAAAAAGCAGCCGCTTGGGCAGTAACTACAGCTATGAAGGCAAAAACAAAATTTGGTGGCGGAAAACGTCGGAGAGGAAGACCTGCAAAGAAAAGAGCTCCTAAAAGAGGTGGAAACATTAAAAAGAGACGTCGTAGAACTCGTAAAACAAAGACAAAAAAGACTTCCGTTTGGTCAATGGTAAAAAACGGAGCAGGTCTATACCTAAGACCGTACCGTGTGTACTAAATAAGAAAAATCAATTGATAATTCCAAATAAAGCCTTAACAAATTATCAATTATCAAATTATGTAAAATGTTTGAAGATACCATTTTTTAGGGGAGTTTTTATGAAAGACGCATTACCAAAAAACATATGGAAAAATGAAACTGGAATAGTAAATTTAGATTCCTCCTATGGTCCAGGAACACATTGGGTATGCTATAAAAAACTCGGACAAAGCGTTTATTATTTTGACAGTTTTGGCAATCTACCACCACCTAAAGAACTTCAACACTACTTTAGAAACTCTAAGAATATATTTTACAATTATAAAAGAGAACAACCTAACAATACAGAAATATGCGGACATTTATGTTTGGAGTTTTTAGCAAAAAGCGTCAGTCAGCTTTAAGATGTCATCGTACACAGTGTCACTGAGCGGAAATTCATCTACATTAAAAAGTACTCTTTTCCCAGCACTGCGTCTATCTAAAGATAGATTATGGGAAGCGGCATTATTAGATTTCACTACATACAATTCAATTCCCAACATTACAGAGGGTAAAAACAATTTACTACATTATTATGAAAGTAAAGATAAAAAAGGAAACTATTCAGAATTAAAAATAATCACCTTGTCTACAGGAGCATATGAAATAGATGATATAAACCAGCTATTACAGAAGCAGCTAGGAGAAGAAAATATCTGTATAAAAGGAAACAACAATACTTTAAAAGCGGAAATTACCTCAAAATATTATATAGATTTGAGTTTAAAAAATTCAATCGGTAGTTTACTCGGATTTTCAGATAAGAAAAAAAAAATCTTAGATCCCGGAACTACTCATACGGGTGATACCACAGTAACAATATTAAAGGTTAATAGTATTGATATAACATGCAATATTATACACGGATCGTATAGAGATGGGGTAAACCAACATATTTTACATACATTTTATCCAACAGTAGCTCCTGGGTTTAAAATAGTTGAGAAGCCACAAAACCTTATATACCTACCGTTAAACACCAGTTTTATTTCAGACATCGTACTGAACATATCAGATCAGGACGGTAATAGTGTTGACTTTAGAAAAGAAACAATTACAATACGGTTACACATAAAAGCGGTAACTTAAGTATAACATGGGATTAACATTTAAACCACAACGGAAAAGCCGGGAGCTCAGTAGCTCTTCAACATTGGACGAGTTAACACCGGACAACATACATTTCCTACAAAAAATTGGGTTAAAACTAAATTACAATGGACATTCTGGATATATCTCAAGGTCCGACGTTCGACGAAACCCTATGGGAGAAGGAATATCACACGCACAACCCTTACACTTCATCAAAATTAAACAATAATGATGAAATAAGGATTCCCATTCAACAACAAGATATTTACACATTACCCTGTGAGAGTTATTTATATATTGAGGGACAAGTATTAAAATTGGATGGAAAAACTGGTTCGTCTGTTCCTTTTATAAATAACCCAATGGCATATCTTTTTGACGAAATAAGATATGAAATATCAGGAGTGACAGTTGATTCAACAAAAAAGGTTGGTATAACAACAACACTAAAAGGATTAACATCATTAACACCACATGAGAAGAATTCAATAGTCACCGCCGGATGGGTTACCCCCGATAAAGACAGCATAACACCAAATTCCAATGGTCATTTTGATTTTCACATACCTTTACGATTGCTTTTGGGATTCGCTGAAGATTACAAAAGAATAATAATAAATGTCAAACAAGAATTGGTATTACTCAGATCTTCAACTAACAAAGACTTGATACTAGCAGCAAGTGGCACTGAAGAAAGTAAACTAGAATGGCAGCTACAATTAAATAAAATCGTGTGGAGAGTACCTCATGTAAGATTAGCCGATGAACATAGAATCGTATTGTTAAGAAAGTTAAAATCTGACCGTGATATTGTAATGCCGTTTAGAAGTTGGGAATTCCATGAATACCCCATATTACCTCAAACAGAACGACAAACATGGACTGTTAAAACATCTACTTATTTGGAACGAGCAAGGTACATAATACTAGGGTTTCAAACCAATCGAAAAGATGTTATAACCGCACACGCAGGTCAATTTGACCATTGCAATATAAAGAATTGCAAAGTTTTTCTAAACTCTCAATTCTTTCCTTATGACAATTTAAATGTCATGTTTAGCAAAAAGCGTTATTCCATCTTATACGATATGTATGCAAGATTTAAATCGTCATATTATGGAAAAACTAATACACCACTGTTATCACCTGAACAGTATTATTCAAAAGCCCCAATAATCGTTATCGATTGCTCAAAGCAAAATGAATCAGTAAAATCGTCAAGTGTGGATATAAAAATCGAAATGGAATTTGAAGATAAAATACCAGAAGGTACTTCGGCATATTGTCTCATTTTACATGACAAAATAGTAACATATACTCCACTAACTGGAATAGTTAAAAATGTGTTATAAAAAACGGTTTTTAGGTGGGGGCGATTGTTATAAAAGGAGGAAAACGAAGTAGAAATTTCATTATTTGTTTGACCATCCTATGGGAAACATCGTTAGCAAAATGAGTTCACTTAATGCAAATACTAACGAAGAAGAAACTACACCGCTTATAGCCGACAACAGTTCCGATATAGAAAAACAAATTGAACAAGAAATGGATGAGTTCCTCAAGTTTAAACATAAGAAAAGAGAAGAGGAAGTTGAAAAAGGAATTAAAAAAAGAAAAGTCGATGACATTATTTCCACCAATATTTTAACAGAGGTATTTCTTAGAATCTACTATCCCATCTCATCATGTATGACAAAAAGCGTATCTGCCGGAGTAATAAAATCATTGGAGTATTCACCAACTATTATTTTGAATCATGGATCTAAAATGGTGTTTTTCTCTGAAATTTCCTGGGAATCGTTTATGAAGCATATACATCTTTTAGAATGTTATTTAAGTAACAATACATATGGAAGAAGAACGAAATTAAGTTTGCTAGAATCAAATATTGAAATCGATATAGTAAAA
Source organism: Neoaliturus tenellus (assembly GCA_030545055.2). Lineage (NCBI taxonomy): Eukaryota > Metazoa > Arthropoda > Insecta > Hemiptera > Cicadellidae > Neoaliturus > Neoaliturus tenellus. The sequence goes on from CM061537.1 coordinate 107,908,130, forward strand.
CATCGGGGAGGACAAATTGTTCGTTTTAGAGATTTAACTAAACATGACATAAAAATACACCTTACAAAAGATGAATTCTACACCCTCAGCTGTGCTACAGGTCCTATCACAAGATATCTAAAACAACTAATATTTTCAAGCGCAATCATAAAAGAATATTTAACCGATACATTGGATAGACAACCATATGTACCAATCCTATACGGTCCCGTAGATACTTCCATTTTCAATAGAATACCTCACGAAGTTGATATGTGGAGACAGTTGCACAACTATCAGACTAACTTCGGTATAGATGAAGAAGCACAAGAAATGAATGAAGAAGCATCTTGCAGCAACCAACCCGCAGTATAAAAAGACGCCCTCCATAATTTTACAAACAGTCCCATACCGACCTTTGTCATGAATAAACAAGTTTCATTTTCAAACCAATACCAAATAATGGAGGTAAAACGAGGTATAATTGAATTTCAAGCGTTTCGCGGTAACGACGGACATTTTATCATTAAAGAGTTAGTTATTCTAGACATGAACACATCTGTCGTTTATCACTATTTATTCCAACCTCCTATACCGTTCAACAGATTAACTACTAAAGCAAGAGTGACAAACAAATGGTTGATGAAACATTTTCACAACCTGAGATGGGATGAAGGTTTTATCCACTACAGTATGGTGCCGCACATTATGAATCATTACTGTAAGGAATTTAAAATTATCTACACAAAGGGATTGGAGAAAACCGCTTGGATACAAGCATTTACAAACCATGAAGTGATAAATGTGCAAGTGGATAGAGATTTTCAGTGTCACTTTGCCAACATTTGTATCTCTACCAAAAACTTTAAACATCGGCAGTCCCAATGCGCTTTAAAGAACGCTTATCGTTTGAATGCATATCTACAACAGAATGGTGGGGGGTGGGAAGGATATAAAAGCGACAACGCAACCATGACCCAGCATGAGTATTACTCTAGCCTCCGAACAGTCAACACCTCCCACACAGATTCGCAAGACTAAGAATAATATTAACAATAAATAAGAAGAAGAAAAAGTAAAGATGACGTCACAAACATTTTTACAATCTCTTGTCGATCAATTTAACAAACATTCAAAATCTACCGTCTTACCGACTAAAAGATGTTCAGAATTAAAAGAAGAAAAACATTATGTTATCCACACCATTAAGAAGATGGAAACTAGTGTTGGGGACGCCATCAACGTTACACTGAGTGAAGCGCCCTACACGCCCGGTGATGAACCAAAATTTCAAACATTTCTTCCTAAGCGCTTCGTGCACCTCCTGCAAAACGAAGATCTACGCCTTATCCACCCCGGCTCTCTGTACTTGGCATCCCACGGTCCAAGCGGAAGCAATTCAACGGAACTTACACTTCACGTCATGCCTACTGCCAACAACTAATTTATTTTTTGTAATACTTTTGTACACCTTTGTGAATTATTTTGAAAATAAATAAAGATGAAAAAAAAAAAAAATAAATAAAAAGCAATATATCACTATGTGTCTTTGCACATGGTGATATATTGCTTTTTAAAAAAATAATTTTAGATGACCTTGACCTAGTTACAAAAACTATATAAATGGAGTAATTTTCAAGGGGATTTCCTCAGTCTACAATTGACTTCCGTGCTGTACACATCTCCCTTGGTTGTCCAATTATTTAAACAACAACATGTCTCTCAAAATCAAATGCGCATCATACGATACCTCCACCATCACAACTTTTGAACAACTCGACAGTTTCACTAATGAATTGCGAGTACTTCTTGCAGGCGGTTATCACTTAAATGCCGATGTTTACGTTACAAATAAGAAGATGTTTTCAAAACAAAACTACTGCGATGATGAAGTGTACTTTTCTACACAAACGGCAACAACATCTAGCCCTTCTACTCAAAATAATGTTAAATTCCACAAATACTACTAATGTTGAATTACAATAACAATACTCCATCAACTTGAGGCTTCGCTATAAAAAGGCTATTCAACCCAGACTAAATCATCATTTGCTTTTTGACAACCGCAGCGATAACAACTACAACTACTATGCTGTACCGAATGATGATTGAATTTAATGGTAAAATATTTGGAAAGGACTATCAAACGGTAGAAGAGATGAGCTCCGATCTTGATGTATTAACTAAAGAAGGCTTCCAACCAAAGTTAATTCTAAAATTTCCAGAAGTACATCCACTATCCACTGAAGATCTCGTCGCAATGGCTAGAGCAAAAAAACAAGAACATGAAGTAAATATTAAAAAAGAGAAAGAAGAAAAAAAAGACGAACCTATATCTTAAGTGTGCAACTTTTTAATATTTGTACCCCATTCTTTTTTAAAACTCCATTTGGTTGACCTTGAAATTACCCCCACCACTTTTTTCTTTTAATAAAACTCTCTATTCTATACTATACACCTTCATTTCCCAACTCCACTTAGAACCGTCAACATGGAAAAGAAAAAAGAAGACTACAAACCACGCTACTGTTGTGAACAAAAATGTACCGATATAGGAAGATGGATGGTAGACGGATTAGCTTGTAGAAAATGTGAATTCTTCGGATCCTGTTACTGCAAATGCAAAACAAAACAACTACCACCACCAGAATTGCAAACCTTCAAAATTTATAAATCAAGATACTTCCACACTTGCTGTCCCCAGAGATGTTTCAAATTTCACCCAGAAAGACTTTTTAATTGCCGAAAGTGTGATGCATATTATAAAGACGACTTTTGTACATGCATCAAACATTTGTGCAAATATAGATCAGATTGGTCTTCTGATCCTATTCAAGCTTCAGATGTATAGCTGTAGTCACTGACTGCAGCTTTTTTTAAAATTTCATTTGGTTGACCTTGAGATTTACAATATATATTCTACATACCCTTTAACATGCTTCTCATTTACACTACATTGCTTGGACTAACACCAACATGGGTGACAGATTCATTTCTTTTGAACATTTAATTACCGAAAGAGATGAGATGGAAACTCTATTTCACAACTTACTCACACTTATGGATAGGTATCCTTTGAAATGGATCAACATCAAAGTAAAATATGTGGATCCTACCAGAATATTTTCATCATCATCATCATCATCTTCCAACAGTGCAGGGGAAGAAGAAGAACCAACTTATGGTATTACAATTGTTGAATTAAACAGCGAGGAACAAGACAATCAAATTCAAATTATAAATAAACTTAGTATTTAGTTTACAAAAGTGATTGGTATTTCTATTCTATATTAATGCTATTATTATTTTATTTCTATACACTTCCCACAACCTACCCGAACGGCGTTTCGCGGCAAACTGCGGTAACCGAAGTTCTCTCGCTTCTCGTTTTGGATTACCCCCACTTCTTTTCTTCCCCCCACCACTGTTCCCTGTTTCCATATAAGCGACCGCCTTACCGTCGCTCACCATTTGTTTGCCTACCGCCGAACGATGAGCCAGCCTCCATTAGCAAAAAATACTACTACTTTTGCAGTAACATCGCAACAAGATTTACAGGATATTTTTCAAACTTTAACCGATGTTGTAAACACACCAAACAACACGGTTACTATTACTGTTGAAATTACCTACAATTGTCCAGAGTGTGAAAGGATGGAAAGCGATAATGTTGAAGAATTAGAAATGCCAAACAACAGTCCTTCATCCGCCCACGATTCGACACCAGATGATGAAAGCTAGTCCTACACAAATATTCTTTTTCAATCCCCCACCACTTTACATTAAATATATATATCCTCCCCTTATTTGCTCTCCTCATTCCATCGCCTACTTTTACACCATCTACACCGCTCCTCTCTAACCTGTACACAAACATGATGGACGGCTTTTCAATCACATCACAATTGGAAGACGATAAATTAAAACTCGAAATTAACAGAATACAATTGGAAGCACAGAATCAGGAAAAAATGATCCAGCTGTTAAAGCTCTTCAAATGCGTACTGTGGTTGGTATGCCTCTATCTGCTCATCGCCATCACCATCGGCATTTACCAGACCGTCACCGCCAAACATCGCTTCGACACCACTTCCAATAAAAATTCTACTTGGCTTTCCTAAAATAAATTATTAATTCCCACAGCCCCACAGCCCCCATCCGCTCCCGCCACACTCCCGCCCGCCCCACTCGTCCCCACACTCCCCACCTTTTTTAAAACCCCCTCCAAATGACCTTGACACACTTACCAACCCCTCCCCAAACCCCCCAAAAAACCCCCAAATCAACAACACACACCTGCCAGTTACAACCGCTGACCTTGACCTGTGCCAGAACCGGCAAATCCCTTCTACTAGTATTCTAATAGCATAAATATTTTTAATGTACTTTGTGCGGTTCTCTTTTAATTTAGGTCTATTGTTGAAACTGCACCACCCATTTTGGGAAACCCGTATTTAATACGTATAACCGTATACCGAGTGCCCAAGGCGCTAAAAAGTGTAAAATTTTTTTATTTCAAAGATATTTTTTTAATTGAAATTTTCGTGGTCTTAACATAAAATTTCTTCATTCATACCAGCCATAGACCGGTTGGCTGATACCATGTGATGAATTTAGTTATTTTAGTACATGTTTCTCTCAGCGATATCTCTGAACATTTGTATACGTTGCTTTGTTTATTTTTATTTTTTTGTGTGTTTTACGCTAGTGGCATTTTTTTTAACATTTTGAAGGGGAGCGTGGGAGCGATCCAAACCCCTGCCTTGTTACTATCTATCTTTGACCAGTTGTTGGGTAGCAACTAATTAATAGCTCACTGACAAATGGTAACTGGGCCCCGAATCGAACCTCAGGATGAACCGGCTAACTTTGGTTCAAAAGCGAGCACTGTAACCACTCAGCTACCTAGCCAGTTGCCGATATGGCAAATAGTAAGCACAATGTTATTTATTAGTGTATTATTTATTTTTTAAAGGTTTAGTAAAACAGATGCTTTCGTTCTTGTGTTAGTTTTATCCCTCTCGTCGAACCCTACGCATACATATAAATAAAGTACACTTTTTATTCAGGATTTATATATTCCAAACACAGAGCGTTTATGCTTTTGTGGTTTTACGAATAAACTCTTACCCTTTCCCCTGTGAAGGAGAGGGGGTAAATTAGGGATAAACGAGGTACTTGTGTAAACATTGATTGAACAACTATACAAAGCCTAGATTTTTTTTAAGCAACGTTTAGTCGATATCCAAATGTATTCAACCCTTAACCAACCTCTTCCTCGGTCAATGGGGAAAATAGAGGTAAAATAAAAAAAACATAAAAAATACAAAAATTTATAGCAAAATGCATAATTTTTATGAAATTAACATTGTAAGTTGATCCCCAAAAGAGAGATTCTGGACCCAAGAAATAACATAGGCCTACATTACAATTTTTTATAACTTATCCTTATATTTGCTGAACAGCTGAAGCTCCTTTTTGTAAATGCACAATCCCTCCGACTAGTCTTGAGCATTTTTTTTTTGAGTTTCCAAAAATTTCGTCCTAGTTTGTATTTTTGAGATGAGAAGAGTGACAAAATATCACAAGTTTTGACCATTTGATATGCCAACCACGCGATGGATAAAATCGCGTGGATTTTAATAAAATTGTTAAGTAATTTTAAAGTGCTATTTATTCAGCAGACGGGGTCTGAGAGGATTATACAGTTATAGATACACTAGTACACGCCATTCTTCCAGCTGGGATTAAAGTAATCTCATTACGTAACAGACGATGCGACGTTGTCTTAAGATTGCATCAATGAGAACTGGCCTACACGTTTTTGGATTCCAGTACCAGGCTTGCTCTTTGGTTTTAATTAATTTTTGTTGTGGTGTAATGGTAACAAAGCTATAAAATTTACGAACAACAACTAACTATACCTCTTCATAGTTAACATCTGTTTCGAAAAGACTGCTTAACATTAATGTTCCTTTATTTTTGTATACAACGCACTCTTAAATGCAAAGTTCAAGCAAAATATACCCGCTAGATTACGAGATCGTGGAACACACATCGCTTCAGACAGTGCTCGTATTATAGTATAGGATTGTTACAGAATAAAAATTAAAAACGAATAACTAATACCACGCAAAATCGACAGATGTTTTTGCATGAAACCAATTCATAGTTGATCTAGCTGAGCGGGAAGCCAAAATTAGTGGGAAGTGTCAACTCTTTTTTGCATTCAAAAAGTGAAACTCTACATTAGAAACTTTGCATAATTGTGTAGTTGGCTTGGTCACGTATTTTTATACAAAAAATGATATTTCCAGACAAATTTCAATGGAAATAAAACCACAGCTTAATGACACAGATGGGGGATATTTAGGCGATGGTGAGTTGAAATGCGGAATAACGCGCCTATAAGAAATATTATTCTTGGCATTCCTATTTACTTTATTACCTACTACATATTATTTATTTGGGAGTTATTATTTAGTCTAGTCTGTTACTTACTCGACTTAGGAAGATTCAAAATTTTGTAAGAAAAACAAACTAAACAAATAGCATTACATTTACACAGAAATACAACCTATTGATAAATTTGATTATGGTATCTTTTATATACTTTAAAATTAGTTAAATGAATTATACAAGTCTGTTATTATTAATATCCTATTTTAATAGGTTGTTTTTAACAGGGGCTTTTCCTATAGTTTTCAATATATTTTAAAGTTTTTTGTGTCATTGGATACAGGTTTTGGTCTATAGTTATTTCCACAAAAAATTGATGAGAATCGGCACCCAGGATTGTCATAATCTTATGGAAGAAGAGCAACTGATTGAATCATTAGGCAGGGTAATAACAAATGCTGGCAGGAAGAACTGTGTTTATAAGTTATAATAAGGGCAACCATAAATTATTACAAATTTTAAGATTTATTAATTAAATAAATAGATAAGCAACTTAGAAAATGGGAAATGTTTTATTAAACCACATATTCGAACAGTTTTTATAGTAACTAAAAAAATATTATAAATACTCCAGTAATTATTAAAAGCCTGGAAAACGGTAAGATTCCTCTGCTTTCACGTTCCCAATGATTTTACACATACTGGGCTTACGACAACAACAGATGTTCACAAAGAAGCTTCAAGACTTCGGAAAACTTAAGAAAAGAGTTAGAGACCTTATTACATTGCCTTATTTGAGGTATAACTCCAGCAGTTCTCAGATGCTCAGAAAAAACAAGGTCTGAGGTTTAATTCATACCGGAAACTTTGCGTGCAAACCATGAAGAGCACGTGGAAACATTTTAACCCATTTAGATCCGCTGTTCCCATTTGGGAACATTTACATTTTTCCTCATAAACTGGGTAATTTCATTTTTTGGAGGGATTTTTTTGCTACAGGCCTGTGTGTATGGTACCCCTGCATCCTTTAACACAGTTGTTGTTTTTCTTGAGCACATTGTTTTCCAGCAGCAGTGAATCAATTTAAGGTTATGTTTGGTCACCATGACTTATTATGAAAGGTAAGCTATTACTCATAATTTTTACATGATGATATCCACTACTATTATGATTATTGTTGTTTATACATTAGGCTAATAAATTACCCAAGTATTTATATGTCTGTCACATCTGCACGTGATCAATCCATGTGTAAACATTGCTGTTCCCATTTGGGAACAGTGGGAGCGAATAGGTTGGGCATTATGTTTATCATCTTGTTCCCATTTGGGAACACTGGGAGTAAATAGGAAGGTTGTTATAGTGTTTTTGTTTTGTTTTAGCCTTACTCTAAACCAAATACAAGATATTTTAGAAGATGAGACAGATGTGTTGGATGGAGAAATTGTCATAATACCTAATGAAGGGATACACTCTGATGCTGACAGTGGGGAAGAAGATGAAGTTGATTTATCAAGGTTGTCAAGAAACCAATTACTGTCGAATGCTGAGAGTACGATTCGGAAGGTTATCGACGGAGAGATTGTATCCGTGGAGGTAGGACAGCCCCCTGATGATACCGACAAGCCTTATGAACTCGTTGATGACCACAATTCGGAATTGGAAAAAGAAGATCTACATAATATACAAGAACAAGTTTATTTTGAAAAAAATAAATATGAAGAACAGGCTGAGGTAAATGCATCACAGTCAAATACTATTGCAGAGGAAAATGATGCCTCAGCTTCTGCCCTGTCCCCAGGTGAGCCTAGTGGTAGTCAAATAGTAGTTACGCCTAGGGTTGGTAAAAGAGAGAGCAGAAAAAGAAAAAAGAAATCCGAAACTGTAGAAAGTACATTGAAACCCAAACCTAAAGTAAAAAAAACATCGATTAGCTCTAAAACTTCAGTGGGGAAAAAAGCGAAAAAAATTCTAAAACTGCTAACAATCTAATGGTTTGGGTTACTAAAGATATACCTAGATATGAAGAAAAAGTATTTGAGCTCCCGGATTGGCTAAAAGACAGTGACGGATCTCCTGTAAAACTGTTTGAACTTTTTTATGATGAAGAAGTTATTGCTCTAATCCGAGACTTTACAAACCTAAACGCTTTCCAAAATGGGGAACATAATCTCAAACTGTCCACTGAGGAAACTAAAGTTTTTCTAGCCATACTTCTCCTTAGTGGTTATATTCAAGTGCCTAGGCTCCGTATGTATTGGGAGCAGAGTCCTGACAGCAATAACCAAGCAGTCAGCAATGCTATGTCTCGTAATCGTTTTACCCAAATAATGAAATATTTCCATGTGTGTGATAATCATAATTTGAAAGTAGGAGATCGTTTTGCTAAGGTTACACCTCTGTGGGAGAAATTGAATGAAAAATGGCTGCAGTATTTTCCAGGCGACACTAATCTAAGTGTGGATGAGTCCATGATACCATATTATGGTAGGCACGGCTAAGCAGCACATGCACGGCAAACCCATAAGGTTTGGATTCAAGGTTTGGTGCTTGTGTTCACGATTGGGATATCTGATTCAATCAATCCCATATCAGGGAAAAAAATCTGGAAACACACGACCAGAAGTAGGACTTGGTGGGTCTGTTGTAATGGATCTTGTGGACAAGCTACCTAATAAAGAGGTAAGCATTTTCTTCGATAACTTTTTCACAAGCATACCCTTACTAAAAAAACTTAGAGAAACTGGAACCCATGGTACTGGAACACTCCGAATAAACAGATCGCTAGATGCTCCATTGCCTTCAAAAAAAGAAATGAAGAAGCTTCCGCGGGGAAGTCATGTTCAGGTGACAAACGAAGACACTGGCATCACACTTGTCCGTTACCACGACAATAATGTGGTAACCATAGCGTCAACGCAAGCGGGATGTTCCCCAGTTGGGAAAGCAAAGAGATTTAGTCAATCAAACAAAGCCTACATAAATGTTGATCAGCCAGCCTGTTTTATTTTATATAATGCATACATGGGAGGGGTTGATAGGCTTGACGAAAACATAGCAAAACTGCGGATCAATATAAGAGGGAAGAAGTGGTATTGGCAACTCCTATGCTTTCCTCTAAATGTGTCTGTCAACAACGCCTGGCAGCTTCACAGATATGCGATTCAAAATAAGAGTGAACAGCTTGACCTCCTAGGATTTACAAGGGTTATTTGCCAATCCTATCTCCAAAAGTACAGCCAGCGTTTGTCCCTGGGAAGACCTCCTCGGCTTGTGAATCCAGTTGAGTCACGCGTGATGGAGGATGTACGATTTGACAAAACTGCTCATTTCATCGTCAGCAATGAAAAACAATCTCGTTGTGCACAGTGTAAAAAAAATGCTAGGTTGAAATGTAAAAAATGTAATGTGGCTTTGCACCAACATTGTTTTGAGAGGTTTCATTGCCAGTAACATAACAATTGCTAGGTAACGCATATGAGTTCATATGTAAGTGTGTGTCTTTCTATACAAATAAAGTGAATTTTCTAATGTAAAATATTTATTTATTCCCACGGATTAATTACCTACTGCCCAAAGTTAAGAATATTTCAAGCACCTCATTCGGTCCCACTGTTCCCATTTGGGAACATCATTTATTTTATATATATAATTTCAAAACATCTTTAATATTGATATCAACTTGATTAATTAGTTGTAAACTAAAAGTTTTGAAAGCTTATTCCTTTGTTTTAAGAAAAAAAATAATTTGGGTTTATATGGGTTAATTTATTTTTAAAAAGAATGACGTAACAGATTTTTTTCTTGTATTGTGACGAAAACTGTTCTTAATATGCTATTTAATAAAACAATTCCTATGTTTATAAGTAACTTGGTTATTTATCTATCGAATCTTAAAATGCGTCCAATGATTTATAACCATATATATTTTTTAACTAATTGGGTCTATACGGTCCACTCAATGAAAATGTTGTCAAAATTCGACTGGGTAACATTTAAAAAACTCATTATCTAGTCAGGTTTAATTGGCGAAACTTTAAAGATAAAACAAATGTATGTCATAATTTATAAGTATTTGGATTATGCCTTCAGAAGTAAGAAACTTACCAACTTTGGGCATTTTCGACAATAAGCAATTTATATTAGTACTAGATATAAAAGGGTTTAGTTAGTATACGACACAGTTATGTGTAAGTTGAAACTTCAAACTGTGTGAACAGGAGATATCTCCCAAAACGTAACCCAAAGCGTCGAACGCTGAAAAAGCCGCTTTCATTGACTGGCAGCTGGTTCCGTTCTCCGGCGTTTTTCCCGCCAAAAAACCGGTATGTCACAGGCCTCTGGAGATCACAGACAGCAAGGGCCGTACATGGAGCTTCCTGACTGATCCGGGTTGTCTATCAAGATTGGTTTTCATTTAAAAAAAATGAATATGTAGGATATTTTATAATTTTTAGGTGAACAAGCAACACGACTATATTACACCGATAGACAACCGTTATCTTGTCGACTAGTATACTACGTTGCACCGGAATGTAAACAAATACGTAAATCCCATGGGTTTATATGCGTCCTTATGGGTTAAGTGCAGTGCCTACTGCCTATACACAAATTAATGTGTACTAGAAATTATGAAATCATTGGCCCTTTGTTTTAGAGTGGAGTCAGAAAATCCGAAATGAAAATTAGCAGCTATCGTGAAGAAGGGGGTTAGAGATAAAACGTCTCAAATCGGGCGAAAACGTTATAGGCTATTAAAAATACAATATTTGGAATACAGTATTTAGCTAGACCACCGGGAATTTATCTTTGGCGGAATGGATAGGCACTGTATAGGAATGAAGAAAGAAGAAAGAATATTTATTTCTCAAACTGCTTTACAATAACACAATGTATTTTACATTATACAGTACATGTTAACTACCTACTTTTTAACACTATGTATTACCAATAAACATTATTTAACCTTCATCAGTGTTAAATGCAACGCAAGAATGAGAAATCTAGGGCCTCAAAAGGCAAAGCCCGTACTGAGGTTCCAACACAAAATTAATACTAATAAATGAGACAGAGAGCGAACAATTCAATATAAATAAAAATATAAACTTAGCAGTACCTTAATTAAAAATTACTCGAATTCTTAAAATCTAAGTTTAACGCTGTAGGCTACATGGCATTTCAAGATTATTTATGTATTTCTTATTATAAAAAAATATTTAAAAAAACACACATACACTTTGCCAACCATACAAATATATATAAAGGAAATAACCACTATTGACATTGTTTTACTGGCTACTTAAGAACTTTAATGAGGAAATCTATGTTTTCATGTGATAACAAAAATTTTTAATTTTTTTTAAACAATTTTAAACGTTTGCAATCCGTTACTGTAGAGGGAATATTATTCAACATTTTTGGACATAGAAAACAATAACAATTAGTAAAAAATACGAGATTAGGCTTAGGTACGAATATTCTTTGCTGAGTTCTTAGTTTTCCCCTATAAGTATTATGTACAATAGGCATCATATTACCACTGACAACATAATAAATCCTTAGTACCTTAAAGACAAACATATATTTGAGAGGTATGATATTTAAATTAACAAATAAAGGGCGATATGGTTCCATCCTGCTTTTGCGTTTTATTATTCTGATAAAATTCTTTTGAAGTACATACACAGATTTCAAGTTGGTTTCATAGGCCCCACCCCAGCAAAATATTCCGTAATCTAATCTACTATTTACTAAAGAATAATAAAACAATCTTGGTATTTTTTCGGAGCACATATTTTGTAAAAAATAATAATATCTTAGGCATCCACATAAATTTTGTTTCAATTGTTCCAAATGAGTTTTCCAATTTAACTCCTGATCCAATACTAATCCCAAATATTTTATCTTATCTGTTCGCTGCACAGTAGCACATTTGTTAAGTATTCAGTATTATTACATAAACAATCTATACACTTATAACGCACAAAATTGAAAAAATGTTTTTCGTTTATTAGGCTGAAGTTAATATATTTAGTTTTTTTCTGGACTTAATAATAACATTTTATTTTTGCTGAACCACCATTGAAGGGCGTTTAAATCCGAGCAAATTGCTTCTTCTACACTTTCCCAATTTTATTTGACATAGCAAAGAGCTGTGTCATCGGCAAATGATGTTATATTACCTTTCAAACTTCCATTACAAAGGTTATTTATATATATGAGAAATAAAATCGTCCAGTACCGAACCCTGTGGTACGCCATATTTGTATCCTTCATCACTGTAGGTACTTTTAATCCTAACAAACTGCTTTCTACGAGATAAATAACTTTTGAACCACAAATACCCCAGTCCCCTTACACCACAGTTATACAACTTATCTAAAAGAATGTCATGATTTACGGTGTCGAAGGCCTTCTTTATGTCTAAAAAAATGAGCACAAAGACAAAATCCCTTAAATTTTTGCCTAGAAAATTTTCCGCCCTTGGCCTGGGCCCATGTTTACATCCGGCCCTACACGCAGGACTGCAATTCTATACGGTAGGAGAAACATAAGGATGACATTATTTAGCAAGTAAGCGAAGAGAACGAGTTTGTCACGACGGTACATAAAAGAGCTTTTCCTGTTCTTAAACACCTAACTTATTAAGGCAAATTATGGATTACAGCCGGTTTAAATTTGATTTAAAAAGAAAGTAAACCAAGATCCTAAAGCAAACCTAAAGTTAGCTTCACAGGAGTAGTAAAGGATCAATAAGTTAGTTTTGTGGCGAGGTGATCATCGGGATTCTGAAATCCCGAATTGATCGGTTAAAAATTTGATTAAATATGGCATTTTGAAAAGCCTTGATTCTAGGGAGTATGGAGTTCAAAAATTGTACCCTTCTCTAAATCACTTGAGTTCAACACCGAACTGAATAAGACAGGTAATTTCAATATGTTTCGTAACTACGAAAAAATTATGAGACGGAATTGTTAAGAAAATTAGCTACGACTAAGTTGAAGCTAAACATCGACAAATCCGTCGACTACTTCGTAGCAGACTAATGTGACTATAACTGTTCGTATAGCGTCTTTTAAGATAAAGGTGAGTGATGAATTTTTTAAGTAAATTAATTAGTTTATTTTAATCAGTCAAATGGAAACATTTTTTGTAGTTCAAATCCCAAATAAATCCTAGAATATTCCTATCAGTCCTTATATGAGAATGGTCCTCACCATAATGATATTCATCTGGTCAAAAAACTGTTTTGGTAGAATCCCTTACATCACTTCCCATGGAAGGAGTTGGTCTGTGGGTATACGGGGGGCTCGCAAGGCGAACGGGTGTCTCGAAAACCACCAAAAACTTGCCGTGTATAAAAGCGTCGGAGGGCGCCCCACCACAGTGTGTGACAATACGGATACGGGATGCTGGAGCAGGTAACTAACTCATGACTGTGGGGTGTTTACATTAAATAGTATACTTTTAAGGAATAAAATAGGAATAGTAAATGCGGAAGAAATAACTGGTTTCGACAACTTTTTTAGGGAAACATAGCTTCAGAGAAACTTATAGATTTATTTTTGAAAATACCAGGTTAACCGAGCCTTGCTCACTGGTTTCAACTTACTTTTGTTATACTGTAGTATTATAGAATCGGGCTATACTTTTTCACAAATGACACCTGTTTCAAAACCAATGTTTAATAGTATCATTCTTTTATTTGTGTTTATCTTCCGTTGTTATTTCTTTGCCTTGATGGCAACCCATAAGACCAATGTTAAGATTTTTAAATTTAGTTTTAGACAAAAAACATTTGTGAGGTTGAGGCTCTGTTTCTCAACTTATTATTATTATTATTTTGTCAAAAACACTCTCAAATGCAAAGTTTAGACAAAATCTACCCGCTGGATTTCGAGATCGTGAAATATGCATAACCACAGGCACTCATATACAGTCTGTATAATATTATACAGTATACAGTATTATATAGTATAGTCTGTCATTATAGTATTAGATTATGTTTTTACTACAGTAAAATTAAATCGTTTCAAATTTTTTTTCTAATAAAAAATGATAAAGACTGCATATTTTACCTGCCGGTTGGCAAAACTCAGTCTTTACTTAAAAATAAAAAAATTAAAAAATAGAAAATTTTCAAAATTAATAAAAAATTTTATGCATTAAAAGCAGTTCTAACAGTTTTTGTTAGTTTTTGGAAATGTGAGAAAAACTTAGATCTTAAAACTGCTAAGGACATTAACAGTGAAATTTCTTTGCCCGTTACATGATTTTAGGGCTCATGTTCAAAAGTCTGCTTTGAAAAACACTTTTTTGTACACTTAGGTTAATTGATTTAACTAATTAGTTACACTGACAACTTATTGAGTTCCTTTTGATTAATTGTCTGTAATAAATTAAATGTCCAGAAGAATGTTGAATAAATGTGTTTGAAGATCTGTATTATTGATATAAGTGTGTAAATTTAAAGGGAATCAATTCATTGTTCCTATCTATGGTGTTAGTTTGAATACCTTCGCTCTGCCGGTTCACGTTCTTACCTTTAATGCATCATACCTTTTAACAAAAAAGACAGCCAACTTAAAAAATTCAGTTTACATAAATTTGTTGGAATCGGGAAATAGGGAGTTTATAAATGATATAGATAATAGCTTCCCCATTTATAAAATGTTTACAGACAGTAAACGTAATGGAGTACCTCAAATAATGAACACAGTATTCATAGTATTCCAACAAAGGATCCTCACTTAGTTGTACCTTAATTATTTTTGGTTCCTTACTTATTAAATCCAACAAACGATGCTTTATTTTAAATGTTTAAGGCATCATAAAATTTTACAAAGTCGGAAATAGCGCCTTTTCAAAGTTTAAATGTTGTGGATATAGCCTAAATTCTTATGCAAGTATTTTTCGTCCATCGATTGACTGCAAATAATTATAATAAAGGTAATGGGATAAAAGTAAGGTTTCAGATCAGTACAAGGTAGATCCAAAACCATTCAATTGCATTCACAAGGTAAAAGAATATAATACCTTTTTACTGTTCATAAATCCGTGTAAAATATTTATTAGATTAATTTGCGTAAAATAAATGTCACTTAATCAGATAAAAAAAGAACTACTTAGGCCTAGGCCTATTGTTTATTTAAAAATTAATTACGGTTGTGAACTTATTACTTTATAAAGTTAGTAGTAAAACAAGATCCATGTCTCAAAATAAATCCTATACTAATACGAATTTAAGACCGTTTTGTTTTAGCCTAAAATAAGTTTACATACAGCCTTAATCCTAGGAAACATCGAATTTGATCTAAATTTAAGTTTTAAATCGTAATTTTTAACATTGGTCTTATGGTTTGCTATTTTGGTAACGAAATAACAACGAAAGGTAGGCCTATACAAAAATAAAGAAATATTATTGTTAATCAGTCTTTTGAAACAGCTACTGTGAACTGTGAAGAGGTATAGTTGGTTGTTAGTGGATATTTAATATCTTTATTACCATGACACTATAACAAAAGTAAATCAAACTAACGAGCAAGGCTCGGGGTTAACCTGGTAATTTTGCAAAAAAAAGTTAAGACGTTTGACCAGCGCGTCATTGTTTCAGAAACAAGATAGGTACTAAAATTGTTGAAAATTGACAATGTGTGATATACATGACCCAATATTTAGAAGGAACATTAAGAAAATAGATTTCGTTACTTTTAATAATACACGTTGAACAATAATATGTTTATCAGAAATAATAAGATCTTTGTTCGGGTATACAAAATCTCTGGCTTTAACAAATCTTTACATTAATTAGCCTGGAGTGCTCGCAGTATCGAGATAGGATCAAGTTTTTGTTCGGCCGGGAGACACTTTGTTCTCCTGCGACCTTGGGTTTTTGCCCCACAAAAGACACTTGCTAATGAATTTCCAGACCTGACAGTCTTTATTTATAGCGCCAAACATTCTGAAAAACCTAACAGGATTTTTGCTATGCAAGGCCAGTTGCTTATATAAAGTGCATCTCTCCTTTGATTCGTAAAATGCTCTTTGTGGTTGAAAAGTGAAAAATATTGACATCTAGGCTAAGTATAAAAGAGAATTTACACAAAACTTTCCATACGAATTATATAGGCTACGGTAAATATAAGTAATCCAAACGCAAAATTTTTTAGTAGGTCTGTAATATTTAACTATAGCAGAAATTTAAAGTTATCTTTTCCTACCACTACATGGAAAAATAACATTGCCACACCTGTAAACCGTACGCACAACAGTTCAATTCCGGTTTCTGTTTCATTCCCGCACGCTAAATCAAATGGGCTAGCAATTTGAGGTTAGCTGTTGTTTTTCAAACCATGCCACAGCTGTTCGTCGCATTGTTGTCGTGTAGTAAGCTAATGGCTGTTTTTTTCGTTTGAGGTTGTGTTTGATAGTTAAGAGTCATCTTCAGCCCTGGGTTACTGGCCCAGGGGTGAAGATGTCTCTTAACAGTGTGTTTGAACAGAAAAAAATAATATTATGACATTATGCATACAATAAAAAATTTAATCTGTTGCAATTAGGTGGTAGGAAAAATCGTGTGTGTATTAAGAGCACGACAATTAGTCATTGCCGTTCTCAAAATGTTTGGCCGCATTCAGCTGAAGCTTCGTGCAGCCATCTACAATTAATTATTGTCCCCGAGTGGCAATGACGTACATTGTGCTTGTGCTTTTAATACACAAATAGCTATTTTATTAAAAAGTAAAAAACTAAGTTTTATGTTCAACCTTTAAGTTTTATGA
Source organism: Neoaliturus tenellus (assembly GCA_030545055.2). NCBI lineage: Eukaryota > Metazoa > Arthropoda > Insecta > Hemiptera > Cicadellidae > Neoaliturus > Neoaliturus tenellus. Next base: position 107,925,289 of record CM061537.1, read on the forward strand.
TACCTCACGATAAAATTCTAATTGCATAAAAAACAGCAAGTCACAAAAAGGTATAACATAGATAAATGAATAAATTATTTATTTCCATTACTTAAAAATAAATTAACAAAACAATGTAAATGCTTGGAAAATAATTGGCAACATATAAGGACCATAATAAATCCATTGACACCCAAATTACCACAATCCGTTTAGTAATTTTCTCTCTAGACCTTTAGGATGCCCTATTTTACTACATAAGAGTTTTTGGGATTATATATATTGTTTGGGAATTCCTTTAATAAAATAATATATTAAATAATAATAATATTATTGATTAATAATAAATAATATATTAATTAAACCAAATCCCAATGTTATTCTTACGGGAAAATTTTAAATTTTGATGATGGATGGTGCCTTTATTTTTGACCCAATTCTCATCAATTTTTGGAGGAAACAACTACAGACCAAGCCCTATACAAAAAAAAACTTTAAAATCGATAGAAAATTGTAGGAGTAATTCTCTTATCCTTATAGAGTATTATAGAGTATTAAATAAGTATGGATTAGTTAAGTCGGACATGGAAAAGATACTAAGGTAGGAAATTGTTGGGCCAGAAACAGACATCAGCGGAAAAGATGTAGCCCACGAGATGAACTTCATAATTTGATAAAATACTCACGAAAAATGTTTTTATCGTTAGCAATCGAATAAACAGTGATGCGAAAAAGTTCATTTTGAATCTTACACTCTCACTGAGGCTGAAGATCTCGTCGTTCATTCAATAAATTGGTACTGTTTACCAATAAACACTTCCTGTGTGCTTACTGTAACACAGGCTCATGCAATCCAGTAGTATAAATTAATGAAAATAAAATAGGCCTAAATGTTATTAGACTGCACACATATCCATCTCATTCACTCTATCCCTTCTCTTAACAGTTTGTCTCTTTATGTTCAGGGGTCAGCCGGTAGCAGGGTGGTAACACTGCTCTGGAGTGCCTCTCTGTTCTGCGTATGTTGGGTGGTGGCAGCACTGCAAGGCTGGCTGAGGGTGTTCCTCAGGGTACAGCAGTTGCCGGGGCCGCGATGCCATCCGATTTACGGAAACGCCAAGGAGTACCTCTCCCGTCACAGTGAGTAGGATGGTTGTGGTTTATTTTAGGCAGTATACTTATATGGAGGGCTGGCTCTATCACATAGGTGACATTTTAAAAACACGGGTAAACTCCCTTGCCCTGTTCAAGAAATTTGACAAATATATTATGCATTCTCACAAAGGAAATTTTTTCCACACAACTAATACGCAAACTGTATGTGACCACCTAGAGATGGTGGTGGAGACGACCCTCCGATTAGTGTACACACGCACCCCAGATCGTTGGTAAGGAGCGCTCCCAATTGGTGTATTCATTTAGTCCCGACAAAAAGTAAATAATTGTAGAGTGTATTTTCTTGACAATAAACAATTGTAAATAGTAAATAACTTGATAATGCTTTATTTAATGTAGCAGTAAAATGTTAATAAACTATATATTTAGATTTTTAAAACAATTTTTTACTAATGATGAGTGAACAAGAATGGGGGGGAGGGGTGGTGATTATCAAAACTATATCACTATCTTCAGACAGGGACCTTACATAGTGGGTATTTTAACCTGAATAAGAATGAGAGATGAGTGTAGGATTATTGTATCTTTCATCTCAACACTTTGACCTAAGGTATCAGAAAACCTAGGGCCGGCCCTGCTTGTGTTGAAAATTGCTCAAAATGTATTACGGTTGGATAAGCATACACCTAGGCTGACTTAAATTTGGCAATTTACTAATGAAAAACTCTTTATTGATATGTAATTTCTACAATAATCATAAACAATGTTCTATCAAATTGTACTCAAAAATTTTGGTACTGTTAAAAAATGTTCTTGAGTGTTGCAATAAACAATATATAGTATATTTTTTATACTGCTCTATGTTCAAATATGTAAAGAAAGGAAAGGGTAAAACATGTATATATATATATATATATATATATTGAGAAAAAAGTGTTAAGGCTCCCCTCTACCTGAGCCCGTATGCCGCCTTGCAACCGTAGCGCTAGTTTTTAGGGCTGGAACAGCCGTATACACTATACAGCAATAGAATAGCCGAGTTTCATGGCTGCACAGGTATGCAAAAATCGTGTTTTAAAATTAACTATTTAAGATGAGACTTAACTTTTTCTAAAAGTAGAAAGACAGTTTTCGTCTTCTGTGTTTTTGGAATTTTAAAACAACATTTCTAATTTCAGTTATAACTATCTAAAATTATCTGTTTTTCTCAATTTTTAACTGAAGTTTTCTAACAGTTTTGATGAAATAATTACAAAAGTGTAACAGTGGAAAATTAGTACTCTTATTCTTCTTTAATATGACATCTTATTTATAGTTATAGATTGCATTTAGCAGAAGATTCACAATTCTAAAAGCATTTGCGTGGCGCGCCAGTGGAAGACTGAAGCCTTAATGACTTTTTAATTTTGGTGAAACCATTCAAAACATAACAAACACTTAATAAATTTATTTTCAGAGTTCTTCCACTATGCTGCCAAATGGAGAGAAGAGTTTCCAGCTTTTCATAGGACTTTCATTCTATTTCATCCCATGATCATCATGCAATCTCCAGATGCTGTCCAGGTTAGTTTTCTGTTAGGGAAAGTTTAGAGGTTTGAAACTTTTTACCTATTTTAATAATATAGATATTAACATTAAGACTGTAGATAAATGTTTAGTTGCTGGTTAAATCCTGACGCCACCAGTTCAATTACTGCGTGCTTGGCGATAAGGAGTTGCCATTCATCCTTGGGTTATTAATTAATGATGCTACCTAACAAACAACGGATTGAGGCAAGTACAGGCAGCAACCGGTACTAGCAAGACCATTGTTAAGACAGTTAATCATTAAATGATCAAACAAAATAATGTCAGTGGTATAGATTCACACAAAGTAACAAAACAAGTAAGAATAATATCTTTACAGGTAAAAGGCACCATACTAAAATGCATGAAAATGGTCTAGTTGAGTGTTGATGCACTATTTCCAAATGAAATTAGAACTGTATGATACCCTGTATTAATAAAGTATGTATTAAAATCATAAATTACAACCTTGCTGGGAGAAAGGAGATGAGGGGAGCCCAGCTGAGAGCATCAGACTTTTTTGTGCAATTTATACTACTAGTATACTTGTTGCTCGAAATCGAGCGATTTATTTTGATACAATACAAAAGTGACAATTTGTTTTAAACCAATGACATCCCACGTGAATATCACCAAAAACTACTCGCATTTGCAGCTGTACAGTAACAGATGTTTAAAACGCTCAATCCAATCCCAATGTTTTTCTAATGGAAAAATTTCAAATTTAATTTATTTATAGCGCTTTTATTTCTGATTCTCATCAATATTTTGCTGAAACATCTACAGACCAAGCCCTTTCCAACCATACCAAAAACTTGAAAATCGGTTGATAATTGTAGGAGGAGTTCTGTTAACAAAAAAAGCTTTGTGTATTAAATAAATATAGATACTACGTTTTTGTCTTGATACTGGGCCTCATATCTTTTGCAAGAAAAAAACTTACAGTAGACAGTTTAAGACAAAATAAATTGATATGGACAGTTCCAAATAAAATACTTGACCTACTGACACACTATAATGCTTTTTTTATCATTCTGCACGAAATCAGCCAGTTTTTTGTTCTCTCAATAGCACCAAAACCGAATCTTTTCTGTCCTAGGACTGAAAAATCATCTGGAGAATTTTTTAGGTCCTAGTACTGAAAAGTCAGCTGGTTGCCAAGTATATTACTATTGATTTATTTATGTTGATGAGCAGAATTTTGAAATTCAAACGTTATGAAAAGCATTGTTTGTAAATAACAGAAATATAAACACTGCATATTACTTACTTTGTAAATATAACCTTGAAAATAAAACTTTATAGTTATTATTTTTAACGATCAAAAGTCTAATTTTCGCATTATGATAAAAAACGTTGTTCATCACTCGGAGCAAAAGTGTCTTTTTGATGCTTAATCGTTTTTAAAAACTCGGCTACGCCTCGTTTTTAAAACACGATTGCGCACCAAAAAGACCCACTTTTGCTCCTAGTAATGAAAACTACTATTTAAAGTGAATATGACTGTAGGGTGAACAAGATGAGTGTGATAAATTCGATGAGGCATAGCTTTGTTACTCAAAATGACCACCTGATTAATTTATCATGTGCTATTTAATATAAAACAGAAACTTAACTACTCAAATAAATCGTTTTTTAAACATCTGTGTTGTTTCAGGCGGTTTTGAGTCGCAAACATAAGCACAGCGAGAAAGGCCTCATATACCATGGACTGAGACCACTGCTGGGGGAAGGCCTCATCACCAGCAAAGGTACTCATGGTTAGAGTACTTCCAATCCACGGGTAGTGAAGTAAAATACTCTCTTATGTTTTTTATGCATTCAGAAAAATTTTTAATTAAAAATAATATATGCTATAAGAAATTCAAAGAGATATCAACTTAGAATAGAAGGCAGGATGTTACCAATCCATTGATTAAAAAAATATTTATAGCAATAAAATCCTTAGGATTTAGGATAGGGACAAGATTTTTTTTATGATTAGGAGTTAAATTAGGATAAGCATATACTCGAAAAAATACAAACATGAAAGAGTTATAATTTTATAGTCCCGGACAGTCTTAATGGCGGATGTTGCGATCAGCTTTTCCATTTAAAATGTGAGTTTTTAAATGGAACAGCTGTTCGAGGCAGCCGCCAATAAGCCTGTCCAGGACAATAGTAAGTTTTCAATGCATTAAACAGAAAGTTGTGTTATGGTGTACTTCATTATATTTTAGAGTTGACTGTCACAGAATTCTAACAACAGAGTTAAATTTCACTTCCCTTTACTGTACTAGCTTATTTTTAGACGCCCGTTTGGCACCCCCTTAAAAAAATATTTCAGCCTTTCATTTCAGTGACCAGAGAACGGTCTATTAAAATTTGTGAATGAAAATCTATTGACATAGATTTGCAGCAGTAGGGATAATAACTAAAGAAACAATTTAAGAAAACAAAAAGTAAAAGAGTTTGAATAAAAAAAAACCAAACACAAAAATTTAGATTCTTTATCTAAAATTATGCTTTTATGCGTTGGTTGATATTAATTTTGACTAATATTAATGCTGTGTTTTAGGGGAGAGATGGCACAGTCACAGAAAGCTGATCACTCCAACTTTCCATTTCAACATTCTGGAAAGTTTTGTTGACGTGTTTGTCGCACGTACCCTAGAATTCATGAAGGAGCTACAGGACACTGTTGCTGACAACCAGGGAAAATATATAGACATTAGCCCCTTCACAAGAAAACTCACTCTGGACTTTATCTGTGGTTAGTAAGCTATCGGTTTAACACATTTGTAACAGGAACAATTAGTGTGAAAATCTATTTAACACGTGACTAATTTGTTTTTCTGTCCAATGATTTTTTTTGTATGGTTTTTGCTTGGTCGCTTTATTTGGTTCCGTGACTGGGAAAAATCTGGTTTTCTCCCTAGAGCTCCTTTAACCTTTGGATCAACTAATTAATGCAAAAGTGCAGCACCCTTCGGCCTGGTGAGTGAGCATAGCAAACGAGCTTTGTTCATAAAGGAAAGTGACGCTTAATAATTTTACCACGCATAAATTCAATCACCCTGGTACTTTGAAAAAAATAAATTAAATAAAATTAAACCACATATGAATTATCATGCTTTATGAACAATGTCTTACAACAATGCTTAGCCTTGGTGAACAGATTTCCGTAATTTTCTGACCATACTTGTATTATTTTTAGAAGAAGAAAAACTTGAACCTCGTTGTTAAGACACGTCAAAGCTTTACGTGATAAATTCTTTTCCTTTGTTACAGAAACAGCGATGGGTACTCCTCCGGATGCGAATCCATATGAGCACAAGGAAATTGTCAATGCAATGCACAGGTAAAGCTAGAACAATTGAACTTTTTTTGTGGTTTTTCAATGAGTATCTAACTGCTACACATTATTGCTAAAAACAGACATTTAAAAGGTACCGAAAGATCTTAAATAATATGTATTGAAAAGCTGGAGCAAGACTTTTCAAATCCTGTAAGGAGAGTTTTCTTTGAATACAAGAAAATAAATTTTTCTTTACATAGCATTTATTTCTATGCCTGCCCTGTTGTTGGTGCTCCGTTTAATTTGTATTCTTGATGATTGATTTTTAATCTTATACAAAAACAAATAGTTTTTGTTTTCATTTTATATGGAAAGTAATACTATTCATCTTGATAAAAAAAAAAAAAAAAAAAATAGATTTCCTCTAACCTTAATCTTTCTATATGATTGAACCTAGAATAATTAAGTCTAAATAGAAGAGGCCATCTAATTGCTGTCAATAGTCTTAAATCAATTGTGAACAGGTAACTGTGCTAAAAGTGTTTATCTTAAGCTTAACATTTTCATGCCTTTCATGCATTGAGTTAGTACAATTACAACATAACACTAAAAACAGACTTTTAACAACCTCAACGCATATGAGTAAAACATTTTGATAGCGATCCACATTACTATCTATGATGTTGACACTATTAATAATAATTCATTGTAAACAATTAATGAATGTTACGAATAAATTTTATTTTACTTACTGCTAGTTCATAAAACATTGCAGTCAAATAAAATTTATTTCAAGCAAAAATTAAACAAAAAAAAAGAAGTGAGTGTTTATTCTAATTATTTCCATACTAGTGATGGTCGAATCCAGCATTTTTAAACCTCGGTTCCGTTAAAATCCATCAGATTACTTTTTTGTAACTCCAATAATACACATTGTTATCCGATTTTATACACTTGTTATGACTGAATATAGATGACATACGGGGATGAATACAAAATTATTAATGGCTAATTTTTATCAGGATCTTAATTGTGGGACCTAAACATTTTTTTTTTCATATATAAATGTTCTACGTTCGAAGTTATTATATTTAATATCTATTGTATAAAAAAACAAGGAACATAATCCTTTTAAATTGAATTTATATCTAAAATACGACAGAAAGAGACTTTGAAAGAAAGTATAAAACATTTTATTGCAACAAATTAAAATTAGTTTATTCTCGCAGGCATAAAACAATATATACAGTATACAATAAAAATAATTTTAATTAACTAATGAAATAGGTGAAATGAACATATCATATTTAAATTATAGATACTGCTAAAAAGTAAATGAAAGAATATTGTTCTTTTTACAAAATGAAATATGTCTAAGAATAGAAATAAAAATGAAAAGCATATATACGAGGAGTAAAATACTAAGACACTGAGGAATTGTATCCCACAGGCTTGAAGAAATTGGAATATACAGGATGGTTCGACCTTGGCTGCTGTCAGATTTCATATTTCATTTTACATCCAAAGGTAAAGAAGAGGAAAAGTATAAAAACATTCTACACCAGTTTACAGAACAGGTAAACTGAAATTTCAGGTTTTCATTATATTCCAAAATTTCTATTTTATTAAATTCTAAATTGAAATTGCCCATATTAAGTCAGCTCCTATTAAGAAATACCCCCGTCGCAGCAGACCTGCGTACTCAGCGAATTTCCAAACGATCTTGAGATATTGCATTTTCCCCTAAACACCATAAAAATGGAAATGTAGGTTTGCTGCCTTGGGATGTTGTTAGAAAATGTTAGTTTTGTTATTAAATGTAATAGTTACGTTAGGTAAATGTCAAACTGTATCAATATTTGGCACTTTTTAATTTTCCCCATAAACCCCATGGGGGTGAGTATGTAGGTTTGCCGCCATATGGGTGTTTTAAGCAAATATCAGTTGAACCCTACCAAGTGAATGTATATACTTAATTTTATCAAGTTATTCCAATAAATAAGCGAGATACAGGGTTTTGTTGATTTCCCATAAGATTAACTTGGAAAACTTATTTTTGACTTTTCTCCGTAACCTGTTAAGCTAAGTTAAAAATTCAAAATACTACATTGTTTGTTTTTTTAAGCCCTTTTAAATGGTTTCAGTTAAAATTGTTGAATTTTGAAAATTATGCTCCAAAAATGCAAAAACCCCATTTTTGATCCCTTTGAAACCCCATAAAACCCTGTTCCCATAACCCGATCATGCTGGTTCGCGAACTCATGAAAATAGATCTAGTCTTACACCTTCATACCAAATTTCATCAAAATCGGAGGTCCCCTTCAAAAGTTATCAGTACCACGGACACATATATATATATATATATATATATATATATATATATATATATATATATATATATATACATATATATATATGTATATATATAGATATATATATATACATATATATGAAAATGAACGAACAGTGTTTTTGGCTTCTGGGGACATCAAAATGAAAAAGTACCATGGTCCCGGGCTTAGGTCTTACCATGGCTACTACCGTAATAGCGTATTCCCCATAGGGAAATTCGCTAAAAGGAATTTTTTTGGGCCCCTCCTTTAAAAAAATGTTGTTGCCATTTTAAATATTATTTTAATCCAATTCTTTCAAAATGGTCTACCTTCATAAATAGCCTATGACAAAATGTTTGACAGTTAAAATTTCCTCTCAATAATGTTTACCACCATTAAAAAAATACTTCACTCTAAATATTATTTCTTAAAAAAATAATAATAACAATACTGCTAAGATGGGCAATTTGCAAGTAAAGGATCAAATTAAAATTTTTCCCAAGCCTCAAGGTTTTCCAGAAAATTTTGCCTTCATTATTTTATGAAAACATTTACAGCCAAAGTATTTTTCAGGTTATACAGATGCGAAGACAAGCTCTAGCTAAGCAAAAATACTGTGAAGAATTCATTGAAACAGGTAACTGAATATGAAGTTAAACTGTAGTAACATTACTATGTGAAGATAGGTTAAAAACATTGGGTGGTACGGTATTAGAAGGAAATAACAAATAAAATTTTAAGTCTTTAGAATCACATACACTACAAAAGAATAAGGCGTGTAATCGATTTGTATTAAAAATAACTTTTACAGGTGCCAAGAAAAGGGCCATCTTTATGGATCTCCTGATTGCAAGTTCTGATGGAGGAAAAATTTTGTCGGACCAAGACATTCGGGAGGAGGTCAACACTTTCATGTTTGCTGTATGTATTAATTATTATAGGCCTAATGTTATGACAATATTAACTGACGTAACTCTACTGTACCATATTATCAGAAAATACCATTTACCAACAGTTTGCACATTCGGGTTGCAATTGATTAACAGGATTTTATCAGTCTTTGATTGCCAATCTTGGATTAACATGGAAACTCGGAATCACATTTAGCTTAATATGTATGTTCTCCAGATGTGTCTTCCAGATTGATATTCATTTGGCCCTGTGTTGTAACAGTGGACTATTAACCTACAAGATTGTGTACAGTGGTTTTCTTGCACAGGCCATTTTTTATTGATCGTTCTAGGACTTTTGACTGGTAGTCAGCAGTTACCGCAACACATCCTACGTGGGCGAAGACACTTTACCGGTCAACTCTGTACTTGGTATGAGCTGTTTTGCTTCACTTCTCTTTCCCAGTTTGGTTTCATAGACATAGAATTTAGACTGGAATTTTGCTGCCCTTCTTTTATTTTGTAAATAAATAAAAATTATCTATAACCGTGAAAATCTTAGATTTTTCAATACACGTAACTTAAGCACATGAAAGCTGGCTAATGTGGGAAATCAATAATTTCGATCGTGTTGTTAAATTACAATAATTGGGGATCAGCACCTCTAGTCAAGCCGGTGTCGGGTGCATGTTCGTGCCGGGCACCACATCTGAATCCTTATCAATTAGATGATCCTTGAAAGCCTCTTAGCATGTTATCATGACTGCAGCAGAAGCAGAATCCCATTGTCTTGGTAGAATGAGGTTACTGATTTTTTTAACAAGTTTCGCAGACCTCCTTTGTCGACTGGCTTGGTCTTTTCCTTAGAATCCTTAACATCTCCTTCACTAACTTATCATGAGGATGCAGCAGCATCTTATTGTTGTTAGGAGTAACTTGCCAAAGATCTGGTTTTTCCTTTGTGATTCTTTACCCTCCTAAGAGAGATTATTTGGGTCCTGCTAGTAAGGGGAGGAAGGTTGCAAGATCTTTCCTCCCCAGAAGGCAGGCTCCGAAGGAAGGTTGCAAGCGCTCATGCAACCTTCCTCACCCTACCATCAGGAGCTTTCCTCCTACATCCTCAGTCGCTAAGCTTCCAGTCCAAGCTGTAGCTGAGAGTGGAAAATAGCCCTCAAGGTGGACAGACAAGGGAGACAGCTGCAGCCAACCAATCCCAAAATCAACAAACAAAACCCTCTGAGGCTCATTGTGCTAGTCAAACTGTTAAGCAAAGGAATGAAAAATAATAAAAAAAAAAAAAAAAAACTGTTTACATACAAGTTTTAAGAAAACGCCCCATTAAACAAGCCCATAATAATTTTATATAAGAGAGGAAATGTCTGTTTTAGGGCCAAAACACCACTCAGTTGGCGATAAACTACTGCCTCTATCTTCTGGGGGAGAATCCGGATGTTCAGGTAAAATGAAGGAAATACATTTCCATAATAATAATAAATAAATAAATTTTATTTTATTGATAAAATTAAACCAAAAAGCATTTTTTTAGGACTAAAGTTTGTTGTTTAAATCTCATGTCTACTTTTTTTGTAAAAAATTAGTAGGTAGTATAAAAACGTGTTGTGACTATACAGTCAAGAATCTAAATGACGATATACAGTTTTAAGACTGAATAGTATATACAAAAATAAAATATTTAATGCTTAGATAATGAGAGCGTTAAACGTCTTAATTTGTTTTCAGCTATTGGAAAGAAATTTTTAGCATGACAAATATTATTTCGTCATATCAAATGCACCAGCTATTGATGTTATAACTTATTTACTCCTGGATCAAACCAACATTTGTCATCAATAAACCTTCATCTATTGACACATGACACCATGATAATACAAATTTATAGTATTATTTTTTTAAGGACAAAGCATATGCAGAACTTAATGACATCTTTGGCGACTCAGACAGACAACCTACAATGGAGGATTTGAAGAGCATGAAATACCTGGAGAACTGCATCAAGGATGCCCTCAGGCTGTTCCCTAGCGTGCCAGTCATCGCGAGGAAACTCACTGAGGACGAGGTCTTAGGTGAAGATACATTCGATTGAACCTATGTCGTTTATGTAAATTAGTATAAACTAGGGGCTTGTAGGGGCAAAAGTCCCTAAAAATCCAAATGATGTTATCTCAAAGATTAAGTTTCAATTCATCACCTAGTTGCACAATTATTATATTTCTTCTTAAGCTGTACTGTGAATTTACACGGTTGTATTTTTTTATAAATATTATTTAATCTTGACGAATATTTTTTGGTGGTAACAAATCAGTAATTCACCACTATTTTCCCTTGCTTTAACAATACAGTAGATTGTCTGTTTTGTGGAAAAAATAATTTTTTTGCACTATTAGACTGCCGGACGCAATAAAATTAGTTTGACCTTAAACATGTACTCACAATGAGTTTGTAACTCAAGTGAATGCAGTAGTTTAATACAACATGACAAAATGGTTATTATCTCATTAATACTGTACACTATGCAGTATTAACACACACTATGTACTCTCGTAGGGGCACCTGTGCCCCCCCTCACTTACCATGTCCCTCGTCTCCTTTCGTGATCCGTGCTTTCTGTACCCCATATGCCCTCATGGCCCGAGTACCCCCCATGCCCCTGAACCCCTGTGTCCCCCCCATGTCATTGTGACCCCCATTTTCCTGTGCCCACATGCCCGCCGTTTTTCCCCCCTACCCTCTATGTCCCCCATTTCCTCCTCTGTGTATCCCATGTCCAACAAACCAAAGTGCCTCCGACGTCTCTTGTGCCTATTGTGCCCAATGCCAATGCCTCCATGTCCCATACCTACGTGCTCCCATACTCACCGTTCCTTCACGTGCTTCCTATGACCCCTAAAGCCTCCCCCGTTCCCCTCTCGTGACCCGTGCTTTCTGTACCTCCTATGCCTTGGGGCTCGAGTATCCCCCATGCCCCCATACCCCCTATGCCTCTATGACCCCCATTCACCTGTGATCACATGTCCATCGTTCCACCTTGATGCCCCCGAGCTCTCTATGTCCCCCTTTCCTCCCCCGTGCCCCTTATGTCCCCCCAAGTCTCTCTGATGCCCTAATCTCATGACCCGTGCTTCCTGTACCTCCTATGATGACCGCCAATCCTCCCTGTGCCTGCCATATCCCCGTTCCCTGATTCCTGCCGTTCCTCCCCGTGCCCCCTATGTCCTCCCGAGCCTCCCCCATGCCCCCCTCTTTTGTCCCGTACTTCCTGTACCCCTATGCCTCGCCGCCTGAGTACCTCCCATGCCCCCGTACCCCCTATACCTCTGTGCCCCCCATTCTTATGTGCTCACATTTCCACCGTTATTTCTCGATGCTCCCTAGCTCTCTATGTCCCTCATTCCTCCCCCGTACTCCCTATTTACCCCCAAGTCTCCCCCATACCCCCCTTTCGTGACCCATGCTTCCTGTACCTCCTATGATGCCCATCATTCCTCCCCGTGCCTTTCATATCCCGGTTCCCCAATGCCTATGTCCCCCAAGCCTCCCGTGCCCCCCTCTCGTGACCCGTGCTTCCTGTACCCCCTATGCCCCCATACCCCTTATACCTCTTTGACCCCCATTCTCCTGTGCTGTCCGCCGTTCTTCCTTGATGCCCCTTATATATATAATTATATATATATAGATTGTAATTATTAATAATATATTTGACAGTGATTACAAGCCAAGAGGCTGCCACAGAAAAATATTCAAAATGTTATTGGCAAAATAGTATTTACTGTCTCTAGAATCAACTGTAACAGAATTACATTCATAAAAAAGTGTGGAACAACTGAAAATTATAAAAATAATGAAATTTATTCAAAATATGAGAACAAGTTTTCAAAACAAACTGCATTGCTAGATTTTAAATTGAATGGTGAAATCAGACATCGGTCTGTCTTCCTACAAGTTACAGTAACTTAACATCTTCAAAGCAAAATTTTTATCTAACAAATGACTAGATAAAAACGTAAATAACGATAGTTTGTTCAAAACAATCCTGAAACTAAAGTTTCAGAACTGTCATTCCATTTTTATATCACATTCCCGAATTGGGATAAGTCTCAAAACTAGTCATCTGCTAGGCAAATTTGGATTGAAGAAGAAACGGTATCTACTACAATCTATTTATTTAGTCTTTCATTAATTTAGGGGGCAATTATTAGTAAATATTTTATGATACTAACAAAACCGAGCCAATTCTTTTATAGTAAATGTATTTCAGCAAAAAGGCTTTACTCAGTTTTAAAATTATAAAATGATGCTCCAATCTGCACACAAAAAAAAAACTTCTTAAAATCTAACCTAGAGGTATTTATTGATCAAATTTTTGGGATTCTAGCAATAAGAAAAATTTATTTATGTATAACATAAAAATAATTCCTACATAATTACAGGAAAATACACACTACCTAAAGGCTCCGATGTTTTGGTGCTACCCTACGTCTTACACCGAGATCCGTCACAGTTTCCGAATCCAGAGAAGTTTAATCCAGACAACTTTCTACCTGAGGCAGTCAAGTCCAGGCATCCATATGCCTATATTCCTTTCAGTGCTGGTCCTCGAAATTGCATAGGTTGGTGTTTTTCACATCCTTTAAACTCTTTTAATCTTATTGTGCTTAGTGATTAACTCCAGTTGAGAATTCTTCTCAATTAATTATTATTATTATTATTTTTTATTCAAAAGTGAAGTAAGTAAGGTAATTAGTACATTAATATTTATCTTTCTGGAGTTTACAATTAGGTAAGAATAGTACTGGCTGAATGGATTGAGAAATACTCTATTAAAGATGTCAATAATTAATCAAGAAGTTGCAACTACATTTTAAAATTTGTTGGACTCCCTCACCTTCAGAAAGTGCTAAAGTATTTTATATATAGTGATCTACACACTTTTCAAAAATTAACAAATTTACACTGATAAAAATTTATTCTTATACTTTGGTAAAAGCATTGATTTCCACGATCAATAGCCCTTTCTTGATATTCTATTCTAAAATTCACACTAATGAGTCAAGGTTAGGCTCGGCTAGAATAGTACAAAAGAGCCCATGAAAAACCATGTTTTGTTTATTCAAACATTGCAATATTTATGTGACTTAACAACATTGTGTTTTTGTCTTTGTTGATGATGTGTTTATTTTTAAAACTTTGATGACAAGTGTGAGCGAACTTTATAACAGAAAAAACATATTTCAGCATATTTCAGTTTGAAGAACAAATGAAAGATGAAATTTATTGCATTTACCCAACCCAAAAAAGTTGGATAACTCTTATTCTTTTAAAGAAAATTTCTTTAAAGTTGCTGCTCTTCAAATTTGAGTTGATAATAAAGGGAGTTTACTGATAGATTATAATATAATAAAATGTCTATTTACTACAGTTTAATTTCAATGTGCGGTCTGGCTGACTCAACGACTCTGTCTTAAAGTGATTCCTGAGTTTAGTTTTCAGCCTTTCACATCTTATCTTAATTCAATATTAACTCAATTTCAGGGCAAAAGTTTGCTGTGTTGGCTGAGAAGACGGTTTTGTCAGCGATCCTTCGCAAGTACGAAGTGCGATCACTCCACTCGAGGGAAGAGCTGATTGTGGTTCCTAACACAGTTCTTGTGCCCAAAACTGGAATAAAGTTGAAGCTGACGCCAAGAAATCCTGGTTATGCATGGTAACGAACATGAGAAATTCATCATGGTCATATCACAAAACATACTAGGAAAACCATATCCATTCTAGTTGCTTGTACGGTCAAATACGCAGGATTATACAAAGTTTAAATCATATCGTCCTTTTTAATGTTTAAATATTTCATTCTTCTGATCTGCATCAGAAGATTATATTGAAATATTGAGTAAACTAAACATATTGTAAATAGTATTTATTTACGTTAGTTACCAATCCTAAACGTGGGATTCTAGCTTTAAGAATAATTTATTTATGTATAACATAAAATAAATTAACCAATATTTATTGTGTCTCAATTTTTCCCTTTTTAAACACATCCTTTCAAAAAGTTTTGTCAGAGACTGTCTCTAACATAATAGATTGGGCAGAACAATAATAATGACAATAACTAATGCCTACTAACTATGGATACTAAATTAGCGGCCACAAAATCAGGCCGGTGAGTTAGCATGCGATATTGTCAGATATGGGAGGAAGTTCGAGAATCACGACTTTGGGGCATAAACTGGCAACACTGAGCGTCCAGCGTTGCCTAGTCCATACCTTCAGCCTACATTCTACATGAGGCTAAAAAATGTCATCAAGTAAATACAACAGGCAAAGATAATAACGTAAACATAAAACACCTGATTAAAAATGGCAATGTTGCAAAATCATTTACCCCCCTGATTTTGTGGCTCTACTATCCTTACTTATTTTATTTAGTTATTAGTTGATTTATTTATATAATAAAAGCTACTCTTATTCTCTTACATTTAAGAGGATTAAATCAAACAACTAATAATTTATCTAACACTACTTTTATTACATTTATTTACAGCACTTACAAAAAGTTTGGAGAAACTCGTACTAACTACTTTGGAATTCTTAGTTCATCCTTCATAATCTTGTAATTAATCGCTCGTTTTATATTGGCGTTCACATTGGGTAGCACTGACATGGTTCTTACTGCAGTCTGGAAAATAAAAATTGTACATAGATAGGAGATTCAAATGTTTCAGTCTTACCTCCAAGGCTGCCAACAATTTATAGAAATGGTCCATTTTCTAAATTCTGAAATAACCAAACTTAAATCATCCTTAAGAAACATCAAATTTGGAGTCCCCCAGGGATCAATCCTTGGATCTTTGCTATTTCTATTCTACCTGAAGGGGCTTGCTAGGAAACTCACCGATGAGTCTGTACCACTGTGTCTCTTTGCTGATGATGTAAATGTAATTACAGTTGAGGACACACAAAATTCATTGGACATTTTTCTTTTATTTATAATAATATTACAAATATATCACATTTATTTCATAAAAGCCCCAAGGGCTAGGCCCTAATGGCTTTCAAAGTTTCAATGTTAATCTTAAGGAAGAAGGATACTTAATTGAATCTTAAGACATCTGTTGTAATGACAAATGCTAACAAAGGTAGAACAGATGCCTCGGTTACAAAATATTTTTAAACAACAGTAGAGTCCCGCTGACCTGAACCCTGCTAATCAGAAAATACGCTTAATACAAACACATCCCGATGGAAAAATACCGATTTTCCCCCTAACTTTAAAAGAGGAAAATCAATAAAACGTGGTCTTTTTTGTGAAAAAAAAGAATAATTTATTGTTAAGGTAGGTTTACACGTTAGAGTTTTTCACTCTTAGAGAGTTTCGTACTCTCAGGACGTCCTCACAGAGGTGTTTACACAACCAACGAATTTTCCAAGATAATTAATGCCAGACAGTTTTCTGCGAGTACTATCAACAACTTTCTGAGATTTTTTTTGAGAGTAACTAACTAACTCTCCGATAGTGAAAAACTCTCACGGGTAAACCTACCCTTACAAAAAAGTTGATTACCTATATAATAATGTCGTTAAATATGTTGTTTGACTCTAATGTGAAACAAAAAAAAAAAACATTTATAAACTAGGTTGCCAAATCTTTATTGGACATTGTTAATGTTGATCCGTTCTCAGCTGGTGTATACAGCACAATACAAAAACACAAATTAAACAAGGGGTACTGGTATAGTTAATTCGTACAGTCATCACTAAAGAAATAATAAAAAATCAGCGCCAACAGATCATAAAGCTATCAAAATTGAACTCTGCAATCCTGGCCTACTCTAAAACACTGATTGTCAACAATGTAAAGTTTGTCTGTCAGTTCGATGACCCAATGACTCATATTTGGAATTCGGGAAGAGGAGAGATGACAGGTATGTGGCGGGGGGGGGGGGGGGGGAGGGTCTATTTTTGTAACACTGTTTTCGAGTCAGTGGTCGACGGACAATGGACTTCCTTCCGGCCGTCCGTGCACCTCATAGCCTAAAAATAATGAAGTGCTAACAGTTGGCTTTAGCAGATGTCTCTACAATTAATAATTTTACATATTGCGAATGCTTGATTGCCAAAATATATACAATGTTTGTACCTTTCAAATACTTTATTACATAACTTAACAAAAGTCAACAAAATATCCTCCAAACTAAATGATACGATTAGTTATGTTTATTATTAGTAATTTACGCATTTTATAATCTGTTGATTACATGATGTACAAGGTATCCGCTTAATCCGAAAATTCGCTAATCTGAACAGGGTACGGTCAAAATTAGTTCAGATAAGCGTGACTCTAAAGTAATTGGGTATAGATAAACTGATATTTTTATCAATTTTGACCAGGCAACGATCTTGAGTAAAAGTTAAAACTACACCAATTAGCAATTGGATGGACGCAAAAAATAGACATCTCATAAATTAAACCTACCTCGATCTTCCGTGTGAGCTCTATCTCCAGGGGGCTGGCCACAAAGTTGGTGATGAGACAGTCCTCCACATGCCCAACCCTGCCCACCCGACCGCAGCGGTGGATGTAGTCCGCCATGTAAATCGGGAAATCGTAGTTGATCACATGTTTGGCCTGGGAAACATAAATTGTGTATTGCAAAGTGATGATAAGACTGGTCTTACATTTAATTTTACTGGTGGTACAATATATTGTTTTCTAGTGCACGTTTAATTAAAAATAATACTTGTCCAACATTACTGGATATATTTCAAACTCGAGCTCTCTCTGTTGAGCCTTTTTCCCCATAATTAATCTTTTAATAGCAAGTTATATTTTCCTTAGAGAAAATTATGGTACTCTCCCGTATTTTAAAACGTGACTCATTCACATCACAAACCACTCGGAAACTTTCATTTCATTATTGGGAATGGAACATAAAAAGGAATTTAACCTCAAGGAGGTGTCTGGCGAAGACAAACTATGCAACTCAGTGAAAAGTCTACAATCTTCCAGTCTACTCATCAACCTCAATATAGCAAACCTGAAGGGGAGAGAACAAATTTGTAATATCAAGGTCTTTGATATACTGAGGTTTGTTATATCGAGGTTATTTTTTACAAACTTCGATGTACTGAGGTTCATGACCACCTCATAATACCATTACGAATTTCCATAGGCGTAGCAATTAAGGAATAAATACAGGTTTACTTTGATTACCACTGCGGACAGCATCCCAGTTGACGGACACAAACTTTTCAATCCATACCGACTGGACTTCCTCCTGGGACTCTTTCCAAGGTCGGAATCACTTTTTGATTGCTGACGCAACCTTAGCAGTAAGTGGTATGGATCTTCCTCGGAAGCAGTGGACTGTTCTCAATCGATTCCGCACTGGAGTGGGAAAATGTAATTATTGGAAATACAAATGGGGAATGACAGAAGACCAGTCATGCGGCTGTGGAGCGGAGGTCCAGACTATGACTCACATAGTCAATGACTGCCCATTGAGTGCTTTCCCGGAAAAGCTGATGGGCCTTCATTGTGCAAGTGAAGCTGGGCTGCAATGGCTTAGCGCCCTGGATTTAGCTTTATAGAGAGAGATCATTCATGTTTATTTTAGTTTTATTTTAAATGTATTGACGCAGGTGCTTTGCACTGCAGAACATCTTTTATTTATTTTATTATTATCTTTAAGATGGTGGCTGGCTATGACAGCCATACGATGTATATATATACTTTGATTACATAATAAGCATCGATCTGGACTAGAAGAAGTTTGTACTTTTTATACACACAGTAAACATGGGGTTGTAAAATTAGTACTCACGAGAATAATGTAAAGTGCTTCAAACAAAAACCTAACGACTGCATAAGGTAATGAATGGAACAACACTAACACAATAAGTTAAATGCAAATGCGGGAAACAAGAACAGAGCTGCGAACACAAGGCAAGACAAAAGCAATGAATACAGAGTCTTATAAGAAGAACAGACCCCATGTTAAATATTCTGCCGTTTTTTTTTAATTGGGCAACTCAACACCTGGCTGCGCTAAGCCTTGGCTGTTCCGACTGCTCTACGCGCCCCCATGCCTCTCATTGTTGTAATTAATTGGGCTTCTCACCACCAGGTTGCGTCGAGAGTTGGCTGTTCCAAAGTACGGACTACACACAGCTGGCTGTTCCAGTTACACTACATCCCCCCTCCAGCGACCGCCGCTAAAGCACCAATTCTAAATTACAGCGTTTCATTGCAGAAAAAAAATAATCGTTCACATTGAAAATTGTAATCTTTCATAGTAAAAATTGGGCTACCACTAGGCCTAAATAAAAATAACTACGGTTTTAATTTAATTTTAGATCTATGATCGTTATGAAAAATATGTAAGAACATTGCGAAGCAATTTCTTTCAAATTAATCACATGAAAAGGTTGGTCTGCGAGAAAGTTTTTTTTTTATTATTGGTTTAATAAATTTTGTCTTTGAGAAAGTAGTTGAGAAATACTTACATTTGCACAGTTAATTTAAAGTTAGCCTAATTTTTAAAACCCATAGGACTCTTTCTATGCTTATTCAAAGGTAAAAGTTTAATTGTCGATTGGCAGGTAGCCGTGGGCCATGCCGACGGGCCGTGATTAATTAGCTTGTAGTTTTGTAATTACAGTATATTAAGTTTACTTAAATATCAATTTTCCTCATTATTGTTTCCAAAAAAAGTATTTAAATGTTTATTGGAATGTAATGACTCATTCTATAAATTGTTTGGATTTTAAATTACTTAAATGTATTGAACGAACATGGCCAAAATATTTAATAAGGCCTATTAAATCATTCATAAAAAAGGTATTTTGGCTGTGGACGAAAGCTCTTTCACGTTAAAAATTTTGTTTTAATAAAAGGTAGATATTCTTTCCAGGACGGTCAATAATCCATAAACATTAAACTCTCGTATCTTACATATTAGAAAGTTTTGTCTTGTCTAGGAGCTACTACCGATTAATTTATTAAGTAATATTCCAATGAGCGTTACATAGTTGTAAAATTTTATACCTACATTAAACGATGTGCAAAATCAATTTTTTACCATCATACAATTCTGCCAATTCTGCCTTTCCAAGAAACATTATTTAATTTTTCCCTACAGAAAAGGCTGATAACATGGGTAGGATAGCGAAAAACCTGACTAAAATTACATTTGAAACCATTAAAAATTATTGTTGCATGACCTTTTGATTCAAATACTAGAGTACATTCTGGTTCTAACGTTCACGTTGGCCACACTTTAACGACATTGTATTCATGTTAAAAATGAGTTACGGCGAAAACTTAGAGGGTTACTTTTAATTATTTATATAATTTACATTTACCTTTTATAAATTCGTTCGTAATTTAGTTTTATTATAAGTCAACTTTTTTATTTCTTGAGATAGCAATTTCACAGCACTGTTACAAATGAATGTACAGGATAACAAATGTTTTCATAATTTGTATTCAATTTGAATTTATGCGGCCATGAAATTTATTGAAGACAAAGTAAATTACAAAATTTATTATACTAATAATATAATAATAAAACAGCTCGATATTAATTTTTGCCAATGACCCTAAAGAAGTCTGTGGCTCAAAATAAGTAGACTCCTCGCTCTGTGATCTAGCTCCTTTAATGTAGTTTAGAATTGAAAGTTTCGCAAGATGTTGTGTTTATTACTGTTGACTAGCCTACATATTTTATAAGTACAGTATAGGTTAAAAAAGTAATTTTCAATTTTAAAATATTTAGCATTACATTATTTATTTAATCGTGATTTAATAACATATCTTGTTTAGAAAAACAAACATCATAAAATACTTCAGCATTGCTGGACGAAATAATGGTTATGTTTAATTCTATAGAGTGTAAAAAATTATAAGATTTCACAACTATGTGCTTAACAAATATTAAGTAAAAATAGATAGTCAATACACCTTGTCATTCTTATGAAATCATAGACCGAACGATAAAATAAGAGAGCGCGAGACTCAAAGTGAATTTCTTCAAGGCACTATTAATTCAATTGCCAACGATCAAAACATTTAATCGTTAATTACTCAATTGCATGATGAAATTCATCTAAATGTCAACAACTTTCTTGCTGAAAGTTTGTTTCTGACCCAAAAATAAAAAAATTCCTCGCTTAGTAACTTTTTAATGTCAGACTAAATAAAAAATTAAAAGTTTCCAACTTGTAAATTACATATATTTCACAAATTAAAAAATATTCATATTGTTAGATTCTGCATTTCATACAGAAGCCAAATATATACGTTTTATAGCATATCAACCAGTTTGGTTAGGTTTAGGGGTGTGTAAACGGCGGCGCGCTATCCTTAAATTAACGCTGATTTCGCCTTAGATGCTAGGTTGAAGGGGGGGATTTCACGTAAAGGAACGGCACAGGAGTACAGCGCGCGCAGCCTGGTGTTGAGTTGCCCAATTAAAAAAACCAGCAGAATTAAAGCCATAAGGTCTGTTCTTCTCATGAGACTCTGTATTCATTGACAAAAGGCAACGTCTGTATAGAGCGACAGGTTGTAACATGAAAGAAAATGGATGAGTTCAATGATTTAACTTGTTCTTTTTAACTTTGATATGTTGAGATGTTGCAGTCAAAACTTCGCTATTGTAAAGGTGGTTAGGCCGTGCTTCGGTGCTCCAAAAGGTCCTTGTATGGAGGTTATCATCGCTAATACGTCGATATATAGAGGAAGATATAAGATTAGATTGATAGGTAGGTTCAAGGGGAATGAGACAACTTCATTAAATTGAGGATTTCGATATATTGAGGTTTTATATATCAAGGTTCCACTGTATTGAATGTACTAATCTTTTCTAGTTGCAAAAAAAAACAAAGTGTCCATCGGCAAGTAAAATATCAAACAATATAGAGAGAGTGTACACAACTAGTTTATTCTTGGGCTAAGCAATAAAAAAGTCTGTAAAAAGTAAAAGCGCAAAGAAATTATGTGAATAATAATTAATTGGAGTTTGAACAAAATGTTTGATTGGAAGCGTACACTAAATATCACTATCAACAAATCAATATTTTGAGACAGAGACCTCACATAGTGGATATTTTAACCTGAATATGAATGAGAGATGAGTGTAGGATGATTTAGGCACGATCTTGTAGTCTTGTTACTGACTAAGGCCGACATTCTCCTTAGGCAGGACTGTTAATTAATAGCAAAACAGCCAATGGTATCTAGAGATCTACAGTTTAACGTGGGATGTAAACCATAATTTCAACCTAAAATATACAAAATGGTCTAATTATGAGGATGATCTTTTATGGATGAACTAGAATTCACTAGTGCGGACGTTAACCTCCACTAGGGAATATCGCATCCACAAGCCATTGCTTATAACTATCCACGATTCGTGACCTCCAGGTAGCTGGATTACAGGACGATGCCACCATCCCAGTCAACAATCTACAGTTCAACTTATCTTGACACTGAATGACTCACTCTGACAGTGTCCAAGCCACGAGACGCCATGTCCGTGCAGGATATGACATCGACGAAGCCTCGCTGGAACTGGTCAAAGCGGCCGGCGCGCACGTCAACCGGCATATCTCCGTTGAGGTTGACGCAGCTAACTCCGTTCTCGTTGAGGAACATGGAAACCCAGTCGCACACCTTGGAACGGTTGCTGGAACATACATTGGACAAACCTTCTTTATTTACATATTCTTAGATAATAGCATTAGAGTCAGTTGTTACAGTTAAATGGTTGAAGTTTTTCTATTAAAAAAATTCCTCCAGTGTGTACAGTGGGCGGTCGCTGAACCATATGCGCAGTAGGAAGTTATGAAGTCTTGTGCCAATGTATGACGGTTTCTGAGTTATTCTTATGGAGGCTTTTTGTAGCTGCTAAATTGAACAGAAAAATCAGCTGATAA
The DNA here is from genome assembly GCA_030545055.2 of Neoaliturus tenellus. Classification (NCBI taxonomy): domain Eukaryota; kingdom Metazoa; phylum Arthropoda; class Insecta; order Hemiptera; family Cicadellidae; genus Neoaliturus; species Neoaliturus tenellus. Next base: position 107,948,403 of record CM061537.1, read on the forward strand.
TTATATGTATAAACATGTGATTTACAACTGTAAACCGTGGTTCCAAAAATTTACACCAAAGGCCACCGATTAGCGTGGTGAGTGAACGAAGCGAACGAGTTCGTCTAAATAAGGAAGGGGGCGAGTGAGTGGAGCGAACGAGCTTTGTTTATGAAAGGAGACTGACACTTAACAATTTTACCGAGCATAAGCTCGGTCCTCCTGCAAATTGAATTTACTTGAATTTAAATATCAAAAGTTGCAGGTTTTAAAAATATTTGCAATGAAGTCTGACTTACATTCAGTATTTTAAACGTACTATGCCTGTTTACTTGGACTCGGATCTGAGGATGTTATTGCATTTGTTATGCTCGTGTTTGCATGAAGTCTGCTAAATGTTACCTAATGGTTAAATAATACAATTTAACTTTAAAATTTATACTTCAAGTTATTTTACTTTTTCTGGGAAGATTCTCTTAAAAACCTTGTCAAACTGTCCCTTACATGTGATTTTACATGTGAGTTACAAATGTAAACCGTAGTTCCACAAATTTACACCAAAGGGCACCGATTAATAATGAAAAGTGATTGGGGTTTATTAAACATTTTATTTGATGAAAATAAATGTTTATCCAACTCTTTGACCAGCTTTATTAACCCTTTCATTGCTAAAAAAATATTACATACCTTTGAAAAGTGCTGGGGAATTATTCATAAAACTACCGAAACGTGGGGGCCTGGGGTGGCCAAGGCAACAAAGGCGAGTGCATGAGATAAAAAAATGTCAACCCTAAAGTGCTAGACAACAATATTTTGTATCTCGATCGTATGGAGAATCAAATGAATTCATCAATGTTTCAAAATAATAATCCATACAATTTTGATATTAAAGTTTAAGTTCGCCAATATCATATTGGCGGCGTGATGATATATCGTTGCTTCACACTTTTCGGGTGAAAGCATTTCTCAGGAAAAAGACAATGAACGATATATCATTCCATAGCACTGAATAGGTTAATAGAACTTGTGTAACAAAAATGTAAATAAATAAACGTTTAAATTCAAATACTGTACTACTTGTATTAGATGTAGTAAGTAAATTGTTTGTCTATATTTTTGTTAACAATGTTCCACCAACAAAGCCCGCCAGAAGCCAGGGAGACATTTAGTTAAAACAAATAAAATGTGTTAGTAAACTCCTCAAAGTGTTAAACAATATTTTAAAATATTTACTGTTATAAAAAAAAAAAAAAAAAAAAAAAAAAAAAAAAAAAAAAAAAATTAACATTTAGAATAGGTTTCTCACTGTTTGGCTGCATCACCAAGGCCTAAATCGTGCCAAGTACAAAATTGTTGACTATCGACAAATTGTTTACTATCGACCCTATGACTATCGACAATGCCCTATCCTGGAACAATCACATTGATACACTCTCCAAAAAGCTGAACTCCTGCTTATATGTTTTGAAAAGAGTAAACTTTGTGAGTGACGAAGCTACAACAAAAACTGCCTATCATGCATTGTTCAAGTCCCACTTGTGATACGGCCTTGCAGTTTGGGGAGGCACAACAGCAGGGAATCTTAATATAATTCTGCTTCTTCAGAAAAGAGCAATCAGAATTATGGTCGGCCTTGGCCCAAGGGAGAGCTGCAGAAATGCCTTCAAAACTGCAAATGAGTTAACAGTCACTGGCCTATACATAAAAGAAGTCATACTATATGCCACAATCGAACAGCTGCAACGAGGCCATGATATACACACATACAACACCCGTCATGCATCAAACTTTCACCTCCCTCTACATCACACTGCATCATACGAGAGGAAACCATCATACATGGGGAGAAAACTCTTCAACCTCCTACGAGAAGATCTAAAGATGCTGAACATGAAGAAATTGAAGACAGCCCTGACCAACTGGCTCATCGACCGACCATTTTACTCCATGGATGAATTCCTGGACTGGAGGAAGAATGAAGAACCTGGACTGGCCTAATGAAGAAAAAAAAACTATGTAAAATTGACGCCATTGCATTTCTCTATGTTATGTCAATAAAGAATTTGTCTATTGTCTATTAAGATTGCAGACTAGTCTACACCATAATAATCTCTACATTACAAGTTAAGAAAAATCCATGAAGGAAATTTATTTTAGAATGCAGATAAACAAATTAACTGATGCACAATTCAGTTCCAGGGCTACACAAACGTTAAAGAAAATTAACCAACGGCCAAAAGTGTAATATTGCAATTTTCCTTTGTTCCCATTTTATTTACTGGCATTAAATATGTTAAAATCCACTTAATTTGCTAAAAACCAGTTCATCCACTAAACTAATTATTATATCTCTTTGCATTAATTCTGTTTTCAATCAGCTGTTAATTCAATGTTTATTTTCATTTTATATTGTAAACAATTTTCAGTTCTATTTTTCTGTTGTTTCAATAAAGTACATGTTTCAATTATCAAATATATTTCAATTAATCAATACAAAACGCGTGCAAAACAAACTTGGTCACAACAGAAAGAATGGCGACTACGGTGAAAAGAAGTATTGAAAGGTAATTAAGTCAAGACCATATAAATTTCAACAGAACAATTTCAAAAATAATATATTTGTTTACAAAACAAAGGTTAATTTTTACTTTCTCCCCCTATACCATAGTATATGGAGAAAGTATTGTTTTCGTCAAAATTTTCGAATTTGAGTTGTTGGTGGATTTATCCATTTTGGTCTCCCCTGAGTCCAAAAAAGTGGTTTTCGGAGTGATGTCTGTGTGTGTGTGTGTGTGTGTGTGTGTGTCAGGATGTATACAGAGCTAGAGAATGCCCCAATGGCCGGATTTTAGTGAAATTTGGTACGTAGGTCCAAACCCACAATAGTTCCAGGAGTTTTTTTCATTTTTTTGAATTTTTGATTTTTAAGGTTAGTTTACCCCCAAAAACCCTCAAAAATCGCCAAAAATCAAAATTTCTCAAAAACGGCTCTAACGATTTTGATTAAAATTTTGTGGTTTATTAAGCTTAAAATGGTGAATAAAATGACCCCACCTGCATCTCCGAGAAAATGCGTGTTCAAAAGTTATAAAGTAAAAAGTGTTTCAAAAATCTATTTTTTGAATTTTCAAAATAGCTGTTGTCTCGAAATAAATTTTACTTATCACCATTAAATCAAGCTCACAAAACTAAATAATCCAGTATTTTAAATTATTGCTCTACGTCAAGTGGTTGCGGAGAAAATTCAATTTTTCGTTTAGCGGTAAACGCAGTACGTTGTTAAAAGTCAAAGACGCGCGTAGGGTCAAACGACCGCTCAGGTGGTAGCTATCCGACTAAGTCATCAAGACATTAATGTTTGGAGCTTTTAACACCTTTTTTATATTGTTGGGAGAAAGTATGTGTCAGTTAACTGATACCGTTTATTTTCAATGGATCCAGAACAGTTACAACAGTTGTTTCAACTTATCAATCAAAACCATCAAGCCTTAGTAGACAAAATTTTAGCTAAAAATGATTCTGATTCAAGTTCAAGTGAGAATTTGACTAATCAGACTTCAGTAATCAATGTTACTCACACACCCCCTTTTGAAAACTTTGATCCTAAGAAGGAAAGTTTTAAGCTATATAAACAAAGGTTTGAAAATTACCTAGACATGAAAGGAATGCTTAATGACAAAAAGAAAAGTTCCCAAATGTTATTAAATTCAATTGGTGCTTCCAATTACAACATATTGTCAGCATTAGTAGCCCCTAAAGTTCCTTCTGAACTCGATTACTTAGACCTTATGAATGCCTTAGAAAATCATCTCGTACCTAAGCAAAACATATTGGTTACACAACATCAGTTCCTATCTAGATATCAAAAAGAAAATGAAAATATCGCAGATTTTGTGGCAGGTTAAAAAAACATGTTGCTGATTGTGACTTCATTGTAAAATGCCAATGTGATAACGAAGTTCAAATTGCTGATGTTTTTCTAAGGGCACAATTTATAAGGGGAATTCGAAGTACCTGGCTAAGAGAACAAATTCTCCAGTCAGAAATAACTAGTTTCAATGAAATAGTAGCTAAGGCAATAGCACTTGAGGCAGCCAAGGTGGGCAGCCATGAACTTTCAAGGTCTCAACCAGTTAGTACTAGCCTCGGTTCATCTGAAGTAGAGGTAAATAAAGTATCTAAGTTCAATGATAGCAAAACTAGAAATCGATCTAGTGATAGGGGCCGGGACAAACAAAGATCTAAACATCAACTCCATCGATCTCAGTCTAGGAAACGCATAGATTACGTAAAACTAGGGTTAAATAACAAATGCTTAAGATGTGGACGTGAAAACCACAAAGCTAATGAGTGTAGAATAAATTCCTTCAAGCTAAAATGTAAATCTTGCCAAAATACTGGACATGTTGAAAAAGTATGCATAAAAACTCTTCTGAAATCTGACGCTTGTAATCAAGTAGGCCAGAATCATTCAAATAATAATGATAGTGAAACAGAATTTGGGATAAATAATGTCGTAGATGTGTATAATTACAAAGCACAGGCAAACTCAGAGAAATATTTAGTTTATGTCATTCTAGAAGGTAAACCAGTTCAATTTGAAGTAGACACGGGTGCAGGATACACTTTGTTGCCGGAAAACATCTTCAAAAATCTTAATATCCCCAACAGAGTGGTTCCAACAAACCTAGCCTTTCGATCTTACACAAATAACATTTTTCAAAGTTGAAGTGTCTGTACAATTTCGTGACATTACATCCATTGAAGAAATGTTCATTGTACCGGACGGTCCCTCTCCACTACTAGGACGAATTTGGACCAGGAACTTGAACATAAACTTACATGATATTGATAGAGACAAATCCAATAATACAAAATTATTTGACAAAAACATTCTTTCAATTGATGCATCAAACGTTGAAGAAGTTTTTCCTGAAATCTTTGAGCAAAAGGTAGGATGTGTCCCTAATTACACTGTAAAGCTTAACCTTAGGGAAGGTGCAAAACCGGCTTATACACCAGAACGTAATGTGCCATTTGCACTCCGCGAAAAAGTAGAAAGTGAGCTAGATAACCTCGAAAAAGCTGGAATAATAACAAAAACTGTATCGAGTGACTGGGGTTCACCCCTCGTGGTTATTCCAAAACCAGATGGAACAGTTCGACTTTGCGTTGACTATAAGGTCGGTGTCAATAATCAACTAGTCAATTCCAATTACCCAACAAAGAATGACATTCTGAACAGTCTCCGAAATTCGAAATACTTTTGTCGATTAGACTTGTACAAAGCTTATTTAAACTTGAAAACTGACGAGCTAAGCAGTAAGATTCAAACCATATCGACTCATAGAGGTACGTATCGCATGAATAGAATAAGTTTTGGCATAAAGGTTGCACCTGCAGAATTCAATCGTGCACTAGATCAGATTTTACATGGATTGAATAACACCATTTCATACTTTGACGACATTCTTGTTCATGGAGAAACACTGGAAGAATGCAAGGAAAATTTGTATGCTTGTCTTACCCGTTTACGAGAATATGACCTGCATCTCAACAAGAGAAAGTGTGAATTCTTCCAAACAAGAATCGAATACTTAGGACATGTCGTTGAACATAACAAGATATCAAAATGCCAGAAGAAAATTCAAGCTATCCTTAACATACCACGCCCTAAGTCAGTAGCTGACGTTCGAAGATTCTTAGGCATGATAACATATTACTCCCGATTTTTGCCAAATGCATCAACTATGACTGCTCCTTTGAGAAAACTACTTCAAAAGAACCAAAGATTTATTTGGTCCACTCAATGTAAAACAGCCTTCAATAAACTCAAAGAAGAGATATCAAGTGAAAGGGTAGTAACGCAGTTTGATCCATCATTACCTGTGAAGCTGACTACAGATGCAAGTCCTGTTGGAGTAGCAGCAGTTTTATCCCATATGATCGACAACAAAGAACATCCAGTAGCATTCGCTTCTCGCTCATTAAGTAGTGCCGAACAAAATTATTCTCAACTAGATCGTGAGGCATTAGCAATTGTTTTTGGTGTGGATCACTTCTTTGATTATTTATATGGTCGTCACTTCATTCTTGTTACCGATAATCAACCACTTACCAGAATTTTTCATCAGTCTTCAAAATCTCCCAAGATGACATCAGCACGACTTTTACGCTACGCTTCTTTCCTGTCAGGCTTTGATTATTCAGTAGAATTCAAAAAAGGTATTCAAAATGCAAATGTCGATTGTTTATCGAGGGCCCCCAGGCAACCAGAGAGGAAATCAATGGACATGATTCTTAACGAAGAAGTTCATCAATTATGTGCTTCAACAGTTTTTGCCATAAGTAATGACATGCTCACTCCGGAAGTGTTAGCCAGAGAAACTAAGAATGATCAAGAACTTGTAAAAATAATGAATGAAATTGATATTGAAAGTGATTATACAGTGGATGATGGAATTCTTTTCAAATCACACAGGGTTGTTATTCCTAAGAGTCTACAGACAGAATCAAGAAGAATCAAGAATCAAGAATCAAGAATATTTTATTGTCTTTGAACACAACGTGTGTAATTGACAAAGTCATGAGCCTTAATTGTAAATAGACATTTCAATACAGATCCATTTATATCAAGAGTATAACAATAAATAAATTAATAAATAGATAATATAAAACAGAAAAACATAACAGTTAAGTGGGTAAAAACTAACAATAACATTAACAATAAAGGCTTTAACAGAGTAAAATAATTTAAATTAGTTAATAACATTCAAAGTAAGTACTTAAAACACTAATATCACAGTTAAAGTATTCATCTATGGAGTAAAAAACAGTTTCTCTTAGCCATTTAGAAATTACTTTTTCAAATCGTTTCAAGGGCACATACCAAGCAGCTCTCGGCAATTTATTAAAAAGTTTGATCTTCATTGTCACATGGCTTCCTCTGGTTTTCTCAAGTCTATTTGGAATGGCTTCAAGTTTATAATTATTCCTAGTAGGGTAACTGTGAATATCTTTTCTAATTGAAAAATTGTACAAAGATTTTTTAACCTCCATTAGGCAGCAATAAATATAAAGATTAGGGAGGGACATTATTTTATATTCCATAAAGATTGGCACACAAGAATCCCTATTTGAAGCATTTTTTATTGTTCTCAAAGCTTTTTTTTGCCATTTAAAAACAGTTTGTGCTCCACAAGAATTCCCCCACAAGGTTATACCATATCTAATGTGCGAGTGGAAAAAAGCATAATATGCTGTGATCATCATGTTAGAAGTTACACATGATCTTAATTTCCTGAGTAGAAATATTACTCTAGATAATTTTTTACACAAGTTTTCACAGTGGCAGTCCCAGCTTAACCTACTATCCATATGTATGCCTAACAGCTTAACAGGTTTAACATCCTTATAAATAGTATAATCTAAAGAAAATATAATACTCTCAGTCTTTTGGTTATTTACAATCAGAGAATTAAGTTCAAACCAATTTAAAGCTACAACCAATGCATTATTTTCCTTCTCTATTAAATTATCTAAGTTTTTATCACAATTAAAAAGCGTAGTATCGTCTGCATATAATACAGAGGGACAAGGTACGTTAATAGCAAAATCATTCATTGCAATGATGAATAATAAAGGTCCAAGCACTGAGCCTTGGGGGACTCCAGTTTCAATTGTTTTAAAGAGAGATTTATCCTCTCCTTGAACAACCATTTGCTCTCTATTACTCAGATATGATGACAATAACTTCAGTTCCTTACCTACAATACCATAACATTTTAACTTTTGTTTTAGTACCTCGTGATTAATACAATCAAAAGCTTTTGTTAGATCAATTAGTAATGCAGATGATAACATTTTATTTTCAAAATTCATAAGAACTCTATTAATCAAATTTTCTACTGCTTTAATTGTGTTTTTACCAGGCACAAAACCAAACTGTTCCTCACAGAACAAATTATTATCAATAAAATAAGTATTTATTTGCCCCTTTACACACAATTCGAATACTTTACTAACTATAGGTACCAAAGAAATGGGTCGATAACTAGATGGATTCAATTTGTCCCCTTTTTTGTATACAGGTATTACTCTACTTAACTTAAGTACCTGAGGATATGTTCCCTCTTCCAACATTTTATTAAATTAAATTATTAAATTTTTAGAAGTATTGAAAGAACTCCATTCAACTCATCTTGGCATTACAAAGATGAAACAGCTTGCTCGTTGACATTGTTTCTGGAAGAACATTGATAAAGATATAGAACATTTAGTCCGATCTTGTCCTGAATGCGCATCCATCAGAAACAATCCAGCTAAAGCACCTGTTCATCATTGGGATCTTCCAAATAACAACTGGGATCGCATTCATATTGACTTTGCTGGTCCATTTCAAGGACATTATTTTTTGGTTGTTATCGATGCAAAATCTCGATGGGCTGAAATTGAAGTGTTGAAAAATTCTCCTGGTACATCAACTACCATCATGCTTCTTAACAAAATATTTTCAATGCATGGTTACCCAATTGTAATGGTATCGGACAATGCGTCAATTTTCACCAGCGAAGAATTCAAATCATATTGCAAATCTCATGGAATTAGACAAAAGTTTATATCACCCGGACATCCCGCTACGAACGGTTTAGCAGAACGCAATATACAAACCTTGAAAAACCGTTTAAAGACTATGTCAAATGACAACTTACCAATGACAGTAAAAATCCAAAAGATACTTTTCCACTACAGGACTACACCCTTGGCGAATGGGAATACACCAGGAGAGCAGTATTTAAACAGATCAATAAGAACTAAATAATTAGATGCAATGCGCCCTATTCATGAAGAGAAATCTAAACAACCATTAATGCCAAGAACAAGGAATCTTAATGTGGGGGAGAGAGTCCAGACAAGATTGTACGTAAACAACAAAGAAGTGTGGAGTCTTGGGACTGTAATAAAAAAACTTGGGAAACTACATTACCTCATAAAACTTGATTCAGGCCGGATCCTCAAAAGACATATAAACCAACTGAGAAAAACGGTACAGCTAGAAGAGAAGAAGAAAAAAGTTACTTTTTCAGAACTACCCAAAATAGACTACCATTCCAAACAAAATCCTCAAGATGACGTCCCCTTGGATTTTGAAGTAAAATTTTCCAACCAAAGACTCCATCATTCCCATCGGACAGATGACCAGAATAGAGGACATATGAGACCCATCACTCAATTACCAGAACCGGAGGTACAACAAGAAATGCAACCTGAAGTGAGCAGACAAGAACATCAAGTAAGACGGTCAGAAAGAACAATAAGAAAGCCGAACAAGTTTAAGGACTACCAAATGTAATGCATTTATTTCTTGTTTCATTCATGTGGGGGAGAATTATTATACCTCTTTGCATTAATTCTGTTTTCAATCAGCTGTTAATTCAATGTTTATTTTCATTTTATATTGTAAACAATTTTCAGTTCTATTTTTCTGTTGTTTCAATAAAGTACATGTTTCAATTATCAAATATATTTCAATTAATCAATACAAAACGCGTGCAAAACAAACTTGGTCACAACACTAATGAAGATAAAAATTACCAGCTAGATACCTAAATATGATGGTTGGCCTATCATTGCTAACATTCTTCTTGGCAAGTTCCAGCAGTTTTTGGGGTTTCTGTGATTGGCCCAACCTGTAGAAAATCTGAGGGACGTGAACCAACACCTGGTGAAGCCTGGGTGTAGTCACCTTCACCAACGATTCTGGCTGCAAAAACAAAACAAAACTCCAAGTAAAACTGGATTTTACAATGTAAGAATTATTACTTACTGTAAACCGTCGACAGCTCAATTGTAAGTATCCAAATTAGGACATGTTTCGACGCTACTGCGTCATCATCAGCTGGTTAAAAATGTGAAGATGTTGACCCGAAGGCTCCGTCATAATTATTAAAACACAACACAGTACATTGACACGGACACGAAAATAAATAACGACACATACATGGTAACACTCAAAGAACAGGCCTGTCTACGAAAACATGATCACGCACGGCGCGGGCGGACAGACTGGTCAATTTCCTTGTCCCGGCGGCGCATCATACTTATCAGACTGGAGGGGTGGGGGGACGTCAAATGTACTCCTGTTGCTGGCGAGGGCGTTGAAAATTGAATGGGAGTTGGATTTTACAATCCTAAAAAAGTTTGTGACATCATTCGACACTCATATTGACATTTGAAGAGTGTTTAAGATTTATCTGTAACGGAAATGCTACATCATCCCTCATTATTTTTTTCTTTACAAATAATGCATAGATAATACCTTTGACCAAACGTGAATAGACATAGCATAGGCGTGTTTGAAACCTATTGACGGTGGTGTGATCTGTGGTGTACATGAAGTACAAGTGACATATGATAGGTAAATCAGTATTACTGTACCATTCTTCTTAACCAAGAATGAAACATTTTATAACTGTGTCTTACGTTTATGTTGTGGTAAGGTGTTTTTCAACACTGCAAGTCCAGCTTTAAACTTATAACATTGATTGCAATGCCTCTGGCGCAGTGTATACAAACCTTCCAAATTTTGCTATCAAACAAAGTGCATTGGATGAGAAGTTTATTCATGTTAGTGTATACAGTCAATGATAATACTAGATTGGAACAATAACAATACACTAGTACACGTGTCGCTCGAAATCGAGCAATTTATTTAAATACAATACAAATGTTACTCTTAGTTCTAAGTCAGTGACATCCGACCAATCCAATATTGTGAATATCCGTATTCACAAAAAATTACACATATTTTCAGCAGGGCATAAACCGATGTTTAAAATGTTTTATTCAATCCCAATATTATTTTAATGGGAAATTATGAGATTAAAATGGTGGATAGCGCCTTTATTTTCAGTTCGATTCCCATCAGGTTTTGGCGGAAACAACTACAAATCAAGCACGAAAAACTTGAAAATCGGTTGAAAATTGTAGGAGGAGTTCTCTACACAAAAAAAAAAAACACCTAGGCGAGTGGCGGCTCGCCCATAAGGACTCCCGAACGCCGCCCCTCCTAAAGAATTGTTTAAAAATCTAAATAAATAAACTAACAAAAATATTATTATGAGAATATTTAACAGAATGACCATTGTATAGGTCATAAGTTGAAGATAGAAACAGATCGTACCAAAATAAATCCAAAATCGACAACGATTGTGTCTCTAATTCTAACGCGGCCGGCTCGGGCCGAAGCGACGGATGCCGGCCACGGCGTCCTAGCGCTCTTGTAAAATCAAATGGAGACGCTCATACGCGCAGCTCACTCACACAGGCACACCCAACGGCTGCTAATGCAACGCTCTGCCCGGCGCCCTAGGCTGCGCGCGCCACTGCTCCAGCCACTGCTACCAACCGAGCAGTGCCAAATAGTGAGTGTCAGTTCCCTCGCGATGCAGCGTCCGTCTAGGTTCTGTTGTGCGTAATGTTGTGCGTGTTGGTGTGCGTTGTGTTGAAATAGTGAATTATATAGATTTGTGAGGAAATGTAAATGGGTGAAAGTGAAATGGATGACGTTGGAGATGAGTAACATTTACATCGTAAATCGTATCCTATACTATAATACGAGGAATATCTGAAGGGATGTGTGTTCCACGATCTCGAAATCTAGATGTTAGATTTTGCTAAGTTTGCATTAAAGAGTGTTTTGGCCCAAAAATAAGTTTAGAAACAGCCTCAACCCCAGGAAAAATCAAATTTGGTCTAAAATTAAGTTTTAAAATTGTAATTTTTAACATTAGTCTTATGGGTTGCTATTTTGGTAACGAAATAACAACGAAATGTAAACAAAAAGAAAGAAACATTAATGTTAAGCAGACTTTTTGAAACAGCTGTTAACTGTGAAGAGGTATAGTTGGTTGTTGGTGGAAATTTAATTGCTTTTTTACCTTGACACTATAACAAAAGTGAATAAAAACCAACGAGCAAGGCTCGGTTAACCTGGTACTAGTAAGTAATAGAATGAAAACACACTGAATATTAGAATTACTTTGAAGAACCTGGGGCTTCTAAGGCCCAATTTAGTTATTAATCAAATGTAAAGTTGAACAAAAAGAAAAATAGTTTTAATCAAAAGTGTTTTTAGAAATTTATACAATTGCCAATTGGCTCTATGGCTGTAAAATTAAAAACTTGTTTTTCTGTAACACTTGCTTGATTATAGGGATTGAGGATCGTGCCTTAACTGTTGATGGTATATCAGAGATTAAACATTTGAGCTAAAAAGTTAAGATACATAAAACGAGTGACAAAAACATCAAGGCGTGTATAGAATTTGATGAAGTACTTGGAAAGATCAACATTACATTTGGGACATTAAATAAAACTATAGGCCTACAAAATGTCTTGAGAGATGCACATTTTTTATTTATTTATTTATTTATTTTTTTTATGGATTTCGTTAAGCAAAATCATTGACTATGTATTCATAGTCAATGGCAAAATAATCCCACAATGTGATGTATCCTTTACAGTTAGTAAAACAATTGATTGTATTAAAGCTTTCAAGTAAGATAAAGAATTTAAATATGAAGTACAAAAAATAAGAAACTCCCCTGAACTAGACTAGTCCAGTGTGTGCATAATAGCGTACATGAACCCAGACGTAAACATGGTTTGAAGACCGGAAATATATTGTCGCAAAAGAAGTGTGTGACATCTTAACATCCAGGGTAGCGGACCGCTTTAAATTCTTAGAACACACCTGTCCGCGGCAAAACTATTTCAGTCTGATTTGTTTTCTCAATTCAAACAAATGTCACGAAAAAGAAGGAGCCTAAGCATTAAACGGATTCATATCAACTGAATAAAATTGACGGAAAACAACTTTTTAGGTCAATTTTATTGACCTAACGTCATCTCTGTAGTAAATAACTGATTCTCTGCAGTACAACAGATTATCAGTTATGTACAACAGAGATGACTTTCCTTCAGCAATTGTGATTAAGATTTTTAGGCTATATTGCAATTTAATTCAACTTTGTGAATTATACCTGTTTGATGGAGTAACTATTATTTATTGACATAAGACATAACCGTTTTTCCTGGAGCAGATATTACTTATCTCCACTGGCGTAAATACAGGGTGATTCACGACGAAGTACAGAAATTTTGTGAGGTGATTCTACACATGAAAATAAACAAGAAAAGTCATATAAACATATGTCCTAAAATCCTTTGTTTAGCCGCTAGCCGCCATTTTGTTTTTTATACGTAATAATTTTTATCTCAGTAACGATTAGATGGATTTACTTCATATTTGGCATGAATCTTTATCACAACAATGTTAACTTTCAGAAAAAATATTATTATTTTCCAATGTGTATTTTCAAAATGGCAGCCATTTAAAAATTTCAAACTCAAATTTTTCAAAAACGGCAATTTTAGTCAAAATTTTATTTGTGACAAAAAAGTTGACAAATTTAATTATCTAAACAATGATACCAAGTTTGTAAAGATCTAACAACAAATAACGGAGTTATATGGATTTTTCTGTAAAAAAATGTAGATTTTGCATTATAAATAATGTAAATTTAGGTTATTTTAATAGAAAAATCCTAATAAGTCCGTTAATTGTTGTCAGATCTTAACAAACTTGGTATCATTGTTTAGATAATTAAATTTTTCAACTTCTTTGTCTCAAATAAAATTTTGACGAAAATTGCCGTTTTTGAGAAATTTGAGTTTGAAAATTTAAAATGGCCGCCATTTTGAAAATACACATCGGAAAATAATAATATTTTTTCTGAAAATTAACATTGTTATGATAAAGGGCCATGCCAAATATGAAATAAATCCATAATCCGTTACGGAAATAAAAATTATTAAATGCAAAAAACAAAATAACGGTTATCGGCTAAACGAAGGATTTTAGGACATATGTTTATATGGCCTTTTTTGTTTATTTTCATGAGTAGAATCACCTTCCGAAATTTCTGCACTTCCTCGTGAATCACCCTGTATAAATAAAATAATGATAAGAGCCCCCACAGCGTCCCTAACCACCGACCGCCACTGCCCTTGGCGTATTAATTAAGGATAGATAATGTGTCCTAATAAAGCAAAAGTATAACAGATATATTTTATACACTAAATTGTGGTTGTCTTGGTAGTTTACCACATGATATGAAAACTCATGTCTAATAATAAAACCAGCTATATTTACATACTCAAAATCACACATTTCAATCAACAATGACACCTTATCTCTTAGATTATCTGTTCCACAGTTGGTTGGATGTATAATGAAATCTCATGTGCTGTGTGTTTACGCTCATTGGGCTTCAGTTCTGTTTCTGTTCAGCTATTTAGTGGGAGATATTTGTGGTTGGAGATGGCCGGGACCAAGGCCTTACCGAATCGCTTGTTTCCATTTTGAAGTATTTGGTCATGTCCAAAGTAAGTATACAGAACGTTTTTTACTGCTAATCTTTATGTTGATTGATAGTGTAAAATGATTGACATAAAAAAGTTATCTCCTGTAAAGGGGGATATAAATTAGTGTAAGCTCCAAGTAAATTTGTTTCCCTACACATACACTCTTAAGAAACTCTAAAATGGGGAGATATCTTGAATTGACTATATAGTTATGTTGAATCGCTGGCTCAATCATGCTTTCATTAGAGGTGGACCTAATCCCTAGGCGCATCAGCAACTTGCACTCTCTGTTTAGTGTTTTAGAGTTCATCTAAATGCATATTCTAGTGCGAGTTTGTATTGAAGGGAACCAATAAATACATCATGTGAGCCAGGTAGGCTGTATTTTGGGAGAGCTTTTTATGTCAGTAGCAATCATGTTAATAATGGCGAGTAATAATTCAGAAAATACAAAATAGAGTAATTTAATGTAATTATTGTAAGTTCAATACTTTTATGTTATATTTCTAATAACGAATTTACTAAACTTATTGAAGTCATTTTAGTTTATCGTGGGTCATGAAGGATGAGAAAATTCCGGATTCACAGAGCTAAACTAATGCTATTATTGTAAACAAGAAAAATGAGGTTTTACTATCAAATAAATTTTTACGGCAATTTGTGAACCATTGCAGGAGCAATGTATCACTCTAATGCCGTTATTGATGTAAAGTGGTTTTTAATTATGTAAAACAAAAAAGCAAAAAAAAAAAAAAAAAAAAATCCCAACACATAGCCTATATTTTACTTGGGGCCTATTTTCCCCAAACATATTTAACTTAAATGTACCGTTGATTAATCAAATATTAAATGTACAATGAATTCTGGTTCAAAATCAAGTTTAATTTCAAACCGAATTGAGAAAGTGACTCAAAATTATGAATAAGTGATAAATAATTTAACTAAATAAAACTACATGCTGATGTATTTATTTTTCAGATGTAAATTTCAAAGAGGCAAGTAAACTTTCAATTTATGAACCCGTCATAACCTGTAAGTTTTGACATAGATATCATTCAACTATATATGAATATTTTAGTCACTGTTACTTCAAACTCAAAATATCATCTTTTGGTATGAAGTTTCATCATATTTATTGGTAAAAAAAGTTTCGGGGTAATTTCTTATCAAGCCTATAACTTGTCAAAATATATAACAATAAGTATTTTTGGAGCGTATTGTAGTACTAAAACACTACTTGTATATAAAAACTGTAATATACTAATACAAGAAATGTTTGAATACCTAATTAAATGACAATAGTCAATAGACAATATTCTTTATATTAATACAGTAGAACCTCAATAGTCGACTCTCGATAGTTCCTCAATCCGTATGGTTCGACACGGTCCATGACAACCTACCATGTCAGTAATGACTGATAGTGTCCATGTTGGGGACTCATAAAGGTCAAAATGTAAACGAAGTGGCGAATGATCTAAATATTGGTTATGTTAAATTTCAATCAAGTTATGATTTCTTTAAAATTTAGTGTTCCTAAATTCAACCATGATTTCCATACCCCCTATGTTAAAATTTTGCATATACTTCCTATAGTTTGACATTTTGATATTTCGATGCTCTTTTTTAAGTCCACAAAGTGTTGAACTATCAAGGTTCTACTGTAGTTTCACTGAGAGATGCTCCAGTACATAGTCATTAGATACATAACTAAGATTAAGTCCTGAAGCCAGGTTGTGTTGCAAATGGGTTTTGCAAAGGAGTCCTTTAGAGCTGTTTAAAGTATATCTCCAGTTGTAGAATTCATACAATTTGTAGAAGGCCATGTCCTGCACCCATTTCTTGATGTTTGTCTTTCTATTGATGTTGCGCTGGAAAGTTTTATGGCATGTAGGAGGTTGTTGAACCCCAACATACGAGGGTTTTGTTTTAAACATTGTGTAGTCCTGTGATGAGGCAGCAAGTAGTTACCCCTATTTCTGGTAAAATATTCATGCCATTTTTGAAGTTTGATTAGGTCTTGGATCATGCATTAACATGCAGTTACCAAAATATAAATAAATGTTGCTGTTAGGAGTTCAAGGTTTTTAAATTTGTTTTTACAGCTGTCTCTTGAAGCCAATCCAACTGTAAATCTTATGGTTTTTATCTCGCAAAACTAGAACTCTATGGAGGTTGCCTTTTGAAGACACCATACTGTGATTCTATATCGAAGATGGCTTTCGAATATGACATGATAAGCTGTTCTGGTGGCTTGTCGAGTACTTGTTGTCTTAGTCCTTTTGAGACCAATTAGGCCAGAGTTTAGCTTAGAGCAGATATTGTCTATTCGATTGTTCCAGGACATTTTTAAATAAATTATTATTCCCAAATGATTATTTTGTTTTACGCTTGAAGATTAGGCATCTCTGATACTTCATCTATTTTATTTCCTAGTGACAACTGTTTGGTTTTATTTAGGTTGAGATCTAAATAATTTCTTAACAGCAGTCCTTACAAAGCTGCATTTTAACGAAGAAATAGGTGATTAAAAAGCTTTTTATGATATTTCAGGAACATAAATCGTGCATTGTCGTTTACTGTGCTGATATTTCTATTATTCGGCCTCAGAAATGTTAAAATAATGTCATAACTCGGCCTCTAGCTCATCTAGCTTTTTGGATATCCAGCCTGTAAAAACTAATAATTTACAGTACACCCAGAGAGTGGCTGAGGAGTACAGTCTGCGAGGCTATGTCGTCTACACCAAGAATAACACGGTGCGAGGCTATGTTGAAGGACCATCCATCTATGTTACCTACATGTGAGTTGGTTTACAGTACACCCAGAGAGTGGCTGAGGAGTACAGTCTGCGAGGCTATGTCGTCTACACCAAGAATAACACGGTGCGAGGCTACATTGAAGGACCATCCATCTATGTTCCCTACATGTGAGTTGGTTTACAGTATACCCAGAGAGTGGCTGAGGAGTACAGTCTGCGAGGCTATGTCGTCTACACCAAGAATAACACGGTGTGAGGCTATGTTGAAGGACCATCCATCTTTGTTCCCTACATGTGAGTTGGTTTCCAGTACACCCAGAGAGTGGCTGAGGAGTACAGTCTGCGAGGCTATGTCGCCTACACCAAGAATAACACGGTGCGAGGCTATGTTGAAGGACCATCCATCTATGTTCCCTACATGTGAGTTGGATTACAGTACACCCAGAGAGTGGCTGAGGAGTACAGTCTGCGAGGCTATGTCGTCTACACCAAGAATAACACGGTGCGAGGCTATGTTGAAGGACCATCCATCTATGTTCCCTAGATGTGAGTTAATTTCCAGTACACATAGAGAGTGGCTGAGGAGTACAGTCTGCGAGGCTATGTCGTCTACACCAAGAATAACACGGTGCGAGGTTACATTGAGGGACCATCCATCTATGTTCCCTACATGTGAGTTAATTTACAGTACACCCAGAGAGTGGCTGAGGAGTACAGTCTGTGAGGCTATGTCGTCTACAACAAGAATAACACAGTGCGAGGTTATGTTGAAGGATCATCCATCTATGTTCCTACATGTGAGTTGGTTTACAGTACACCCAGAGAGTGGCTGAGGAGTACAGTCTGCGAGGCTATGTCGTCTACACCAAGAATAACACGGTGCGAGGCTACGTTGAAGGACCATCCATCTATGTTCCCTACATGTGAGTTGGTTTACAGTACACCCAGAGAGTGGCTGAGGAGTACAGTCTGCGAGGCTATGTCGTCTACACCAAGAATAACACGGTGCGAGGCTACGTTGAAGGACCATCCATCTATGTTCCCTACATGTGAGTTGGTTTACAGTATGTGGTTGTGTACTTCAATGAGAGAAAGGTCTCCCAGTTTGTCAGGAGTGTACATTTTGGTCAATCAATCTAATTAACTTGAATAAAATACAGAAACCACTGAC
The DNA here is from genome assembly GCA_030545055.2 of Neoaliturus tenellus. NCBI lineage: Eukaryota > Metazoa > Arthropoda > Insecta > Hemiptera > Cicadellidae > Neoaliturus > Neoaliturus tenellus. The sequence goes on from CM061537.1 coordinate 107,966,741, forward strand.
TCAATTATATCAGAAATATCTTTAACTGTGAGGCTACAATATTAAACTCAATATGAGTTATAGGAATTGTTTTGAAAAATTACTAAAGAGCTCTATTTAAAATTGTCATATTTGCTATAATAAACAATAGACTCAATAAACATGAAAAAACCTCAGTCAACTGGTAAAATAATTGAGATACATGTGAGGAGGGAAACTCAGGTCACATAAAAAATATTCTAAATTTCTTTTACCTTGATTTATTTATTCATAACTAACACCCTAGTTTATTAGAATATTTTTAAGGTGTTCATGTATTATTATTTCAGTGGACTAAAAACCTAGACTAGCCTAAGTATAATGTAAATGTTAAAAAAAACGGGTCTGAAAAAATTCTCAACAAAAGTTTTTAAATATAATATTAATATGTTAATTTAGCATAGTAATGAATGTTTAATACTTTAATAGTGGTTGAGAAAGGGCGGATTAATTTATTAAAAGATATTGGAAACTATTGAAAAAATGTGAAAAGTCGATTTGTTTGAAATTTACTAGTCTGGTTCAAAATTGCAATGTTCGAAGGACCAGGTACTATGTACCAGAAAATAATAAATGCCTACAACACTGTTTAAATATAGTCAAAAGAAAGGTTTAAACTCACTCACAAGAAAATCCGTATGGCGGAGCTGGAAGGGCGCCAAGATGGCCGAAGGGACGCCAACACAGCCAGGGCACGATGGAACTGCTGGGCCAGGAAAGTCTCTCCGAGGTCCAGGGAATCTTCTCTCTTGCTGCGAATTCGCACGTACGCACAATTGAATAATGAATTGAGCTCTCGTACAGTCCAATGTTCATATACGCGGGAGACCGAGTGTTGCCCGACACGCACTTACACACACTAGGTTCACTGCAATCTATGTTAGTGAACAGAGAAAATAGTTAGTTACGGAACAAAATAATACCACTTTGTAAAATATTAAAATAAATCAAAAGGGGGAGCCACCATGGGCGAGACTACGGTCACGTTTAAAAATTATAACGTGCCTGGGAAAAGAAAAGCCGAAAGGAAATTGAGAACTAATCGGTCGAAAGACGAACAGAACCCGAATCAGAATGGCGAGCCTCATGGGAGGTGAAGGGAACTGCTGACATGCAAGAAACGGAACAGAAGTGGTTTATGAGTCATCGGCCAATCAGCAGCCAGCGAGATTCGGAGCGACAGACGGGCAAGGGTCATCGGCCAATCAGAGGCCATGGATCGGTAAATTTCCGTTTTGAACGTGTTCACCAGCTCTCGGCGATTACGCCCTATCGCTATCTCTCTCTCTCGCTCTGCTTACCGCCAATATTTGAAATGACAATTCTGCTTGTTTGTTATAACTTAAAATCAGTACTTAACATACCGGCGGCTTTGAATCACTTGTGATTCAACAAAACAATGTTCAAACCCAGAAAAAATGAAAATCAAAACAATTCTTATGCTAATATGTACAAGAGGTTACCATTGGAATGATTAGGCAGTTTGCGCCCACAAAGGTAACAAAAACACTTTGACTGCAGGACGAGTAAAGGTACCGTGCTGAGTCTTGAGCTCAACAATTCTGACAACATTGTCTTTGCCAGGAATGACCTTTGTGATCCTTGCCAAGGGCCACTGGAGAGATGGGGTGTCTTGATGAACCAGCACTAAGTCACCAACTTGAAGATTCCTCGTAGGAGTGGACCATTTCAGGCGTTGCTGCAAGGTGTGGAGATACTCCTTGCTCCAGCGCTTCCAGATGCGTTGCATGAATACTTGCATAAGCTGCCATTGTGAGAGCCTATTGTCAGGCGTGTTGACAAAGTTGGGTTCTGGAAGTGAAGCTAGGGGGGCTCCAATCAAAAAATGACCTGGCGTCAGAGCCTGAAGATCGTTAGCATCACTGGATAAAGCAGTGAGAGGCCGGGAATTGAGCATCGCCTCTATTTGGCATGTTAGTGTGGTGAACTCAAGAAGGGTGGGCACGTGAGTCCCGAGGGTGCGCTTCAAATGATATTTAGTGCTCTTGATGGCACTTTCCCACAAACCGCCTTGGTGAGGTGCAGCGGGGGGATTAAAATGGAACTTGATGTGGTGCTCAAGCGCAAATCGCTCAATCGGTCGCTGAGTGGAAGAGAGAAAATCACGAAAGGCATTTCTTGCGCCCACAAAGTTTGTTCCACAATCACTGTAGATATCGGAGCATATTCCTCTGCGAGCTACAAAGCGCCTCAACGCAGCGAGGAATGATTCAGTGGACAAGTCAGTTGCAACTTCGATGTGCACTGCCTTGGTGACGAGGCAAACAAAAATGCAGATGTAGGCCTTAATATGGCGGATGGAGCGAAGATTGTGGATCTTGACAGTGAATGGACCGCCATAGTCAATGCCCGTAGACAAGAAGGGTCGAGCAGGAGTCACTCTCGCCTTGGGTAAGTCACCCATGAGGGGGAAGGTGTTTTTCGGTTTTTGTTTAAAACACACCAGGCATTTGAAAATTCTGTTTCGTACTGCAGAAAGGATCCATACATGTTGGGACAGTAGGGACATAGTCAATTGTACCCCAGAGTGCAAATGTTTGCGATGAATGTAGTCGATGTAGATGTTGACTACGTGATGCCTCTTCGGTAGAAGGTAGGGATGTCGTATGTCTTCCGCCAAGTCGGCGTTTTGAAGTCTGCCACCAACACGTAGTAGACCATCTTGATCGATGAAGGGAGAGAGTCGCTGAAGACGCGAAGAGCAGATCTTGTTGTCTTGAAGAGCAGCAATGTCATTGGAGAAGGCCTCTTGTTGCACCAATCGGAAGATACGCTGTTGGGCAGCTTGTATTTCGTCCACAGAGAGAGGACCTAGACGAGGATCATGCCGGCGGCTGTTTTGGATGAAGCGCAGGACGTAGGCCATGACATGAAGTAGCTTCGTCCAGGAGGAGAACTGGGAGAGAAGATCCCACGACGACTGTTGTGTAGAGATGAGCATGGTCAATGGGGTTGGCTTCACTTTGTCTTCGAGAAACTGGAAGCGTTGTTCTGCAATAGGCTTGGAACTGCCCTGAGTTGCAGGAGCTTGATCGGAAGAGGACGGTGAGCATACCGTATATTGACCTGAGTGGTCACGAGAATGCGTGGTCTCTAAAATCGTATCACACGCAATTTCTTTAACGGATTTCTTGGGGTAAGAAGGCACTTCTTCTTGATTCCAGAAACTTTGCTGTGAAGAATGAAGATCTATGTCCACAGTAGACAGGAGAGAGATGGATAGGCATGAATTCGTTGGACAAGAAATGGAGCAAGGAGCGGTTCCAACGATGACATATCCGAAAATTGTGCCAATGGCATAAGGCATGTGAGCGCCTAGAGAGTGGCATTCATTCGTCAGAACTTTGGGGAAGAGAGCACATCCGATGAGGACATCAATGGGACCCGGCTTGTGGAATGTTGGGTCCGCCAAAACAAAAGGTTTGACCTTCTGGAGAACTTGTTGAGTGATGGTCACTCGAGGCAGGTCAAGCGAGATTTTTTCCAAAATGTGGAAAGAGTGTTTTTGGGCAACAAATTGTCCCGAGAGTGATTCAACATCCAAGTTGAGTGAGCCATTTGTGTGTGTGAGAGCCTGGGATAGTCCTGAGACGGGGAGGTGAGACTGTTGTCGTCGAGTGCCCAACAGTTGAGCGGCTCTCTCAGAAATGAAATCTGACATACTGCCAGAATCTAGCAATGCTCTAAATACATAAGAGCGACCATTGACGGCAGTGAGCTTCACTAAAGCCGTGCTGAGGAGGACAGTACTATGAGGAACAGTCTGTTGTTGAACAGAGCAAGTCAACGCAGTATCAGCGCCTTGCGGAGGTGAAGGCGTGGGCAATGGGGCAGGCGAGCGCTGCGAGTTTTCCTGATCACTGTTGAAATGCAGGAGCGAGTGGTGCTTCTTGTGACATGTTGTGCAAGAAGCTTTCGAATTACACTCCTTCAGAGAATGGGCTCCGAGACAGGAGATGCATCTTTGATTTTCTTTAACGACCTTGTAACGCTCGTTAGGAGATTTGCCTTTGAAAACCTGACACTGGTAGATTTTGTGGCCAGGCTTGTGGCAGCAAAAGCACGTTGCAGATTTCGCATTCGTAGGCTTGGCATCAGTAGCCACCATGGCGAGACTGCCAGAGGAGTAATGAGTCCGTTTATCAGGTTTGGGTTTGCTTGAATGAGCAGGGGGAGATTTAAATTCCGTGATTGCATGCAGACTCGCATCTTCAATGTGGGAGCACTCCAAGTTCAAGAAGTTGATTATTTCCATTACCTTGGGAAGTGTGTGCGCCTCGGCGTCATCATCTGCTTTAGTGTCACGGTATTGTTCCAATTGTTGGACCAATTTAGTATCAAGTTTTCGTAAAAGGTGTGCGGCAAGTAACGGATTATTTTCAGTTACATCACAGTTCAATGCTTTCAAAGATTCCGAGTGCTCGTAAAAGGTGGTTATGAATGCCCTTAATTGCTTGAGATTGCTTCGGGAGACGGATGGCAAATCCACCAAATGGTTAATCAAATCAAATCAAATCAAATCAAAATATTCTTTATTCATCAGTATTACATGAATACAATTGAATGGTGTCAACAAAAAAAACTTACAAATTAAAATCATGTTCTTATAATATTTTACTAAATTAAATTAGAGTATATAACAATACCTTAAAGTATTTTCATAGCTCATTGAATGAATAAAGGGTTTTATTTATTAAATATATTTTTAGTTTGTTTTTAAATTTTGAAAAAGAAGTTTCTGCTTTTATATTTTCAGGTAATTTATTGTAGTAGGTGATTCCAGCATATTGTGGTTTTTTTTCATAAAGAGCCAATCGATGAGAAGGAGTAGCCAATTCATCTCTTTTCCTTGTATTATATTGGTGGTTAGTACCATTGAGCATTTGCTCTCCGATTCTTGATCTTACTGACAGTATTACTTCATAGACATAGAGTCCATAAACAGTAAGGATATTTAATTCTGCAAATTTTTCTTTCACTGAGGTTCGTGGCTTTAGGTTCAATATTATTCTTACTGCCTTTTTTTGTACTTTTAAAATTGAATCAAGGTTTTTGGAAGTTGTTGCTCCATATAAAGAAATGCCAAAATTAATTATGGAATGTATATAAGAAAAATAAATCAGTTTTAAAGTTTTATAGTCACATAGATATTTTAGTTTACTCATAGCATATAAACCGGAGGATAATTTTGAAAGAACCTTATCAATGTGATTGTCCCATTTCAGATTTTTATCCACAGTTAATCCCAAAAAATTTACCTCTTCGACTTGTGATATTTTAAACTCGCCTGTACTAATTGGCGGATCATTAATGTTACAGTTTTTGTTTGGAAAAACATACAATTAGTCTTATCTAAATTCAAAAGAAAATTGTTTTCAGTGAAATAGTCAGCAAGACTTATTAAATTACTATTCATTTTGATTTCGACACTGTCCCATGAGGATCCATTAATACTTAAACTTGTATCGTCTGCATACAAGCATGATTTACTTGAGCAGCATAATTTTGGAAAATCATTTACATAACAAATAAATAAAATTGGACCTAGAATAGAGCCTTGCGGGACCCCATATTTAATTGTTTTTACTGAAGATCTGTAATGATTCCTGATATTTTTACCATCAAGGTGAGTTAATTGAACAAATTGTTTTCGATTTTCCAGGTAAGATTGAAGCCAATCATATGCCTTGCCCTTTATGCCCAAATTTTGTAACTTTTTTAGAAGGGATGAGTGGGATATAGAGTCAAACGCTTTGCTTAGGTCCATAAAAACCCCCATTGTTTTCTTTTTATCATCCAATAAATTGATTACTGATTCAATAAATTCTGTTGCTGCGGTAGTAGCGGATTTTCCCTTTCGAAAACCATGCTGGCAATCTTGGATTAAATTGTTTGTTTCTAAGAAATCAACTAATTGGTTACAAAAAGCTCTTTCAAATATTTTGGATATTGCCGGAAGCAACGAAACTGGTCTGTAATTTTTAATATTAGTTCTTTCTCCCTTTTTAAAGATCGGCAAGACTTTAGAAATTTTAAGTTTGCTTGGGAACACCCCAGTTATAAAAGATGAATTGATTAGATGAGTTAAAGGTTTTACCAGCTGAAATTTGACATTTTTTATTAAATTCATCGGTATTTCATCAAAGCCTGAACTTGTTTTGTTCTTTAAATCACTAATTATTTTTAAAGTTTCCTTCTCATCAATTGGATTACATCTAAAGATTTTACAACTAGTGGTAGATACATTTACACAATTATTACCATTTGTCCTACTTCCATCTACATAAGGTAAAATATTATCCTCAACAAAATTTATAAAATGATTATTAAAACTTTCACATATAGTAACAGGATCATGAACAAGTTTATCACACAGCTTGATAACCATTCCACTCTCTTTTAAAGTGTTCTTCCCAACCTCATTATTTATTATTTTCCATGTAGTTTTATTAATATTTGAAGATAAGTGAAGGGTTTTAGAGAAATGTTTCTTTTTGTTCTCATACACTTTTTTCCTGTATGATTTATTCATTTCTCTGACTTTTCGAAACATTGAATTGTTTTGTATATCTCTAGCTGTGTTACTGAGTTCTATTATTTCCTTTTTATTTGACTTAAGGTCCTCTGAGATCCAGGGCTTTTTATTTTTAAAATATCTATTTAATTTTTTTGGAAAATACAAATTAAAGTAAAACATTAATAAGTCGTGGAATATATCGTATTTACAATATGGGTCTGCCATATATACATCTAGCCACAATTCGGATTGTAATGCCATAGAAAATTTGCTAATATTTGTATCAGAAAACTTTCTTGAAAACTCTAACGTTACTATTGGTTGTTTGTTCTTGTTTTCCTCAGCTAAGAAATTTATCCTCAATAATTGGGCATCATGGTCTGAAAGTTGTGTGTTTATCCCTACTACATTAATAATATTTTTGTCGATATTTGTGAATATGTTGTCAATTGTGCTTTCTGATGATTCTGTAACTCTGGTTGGAAAATGAACTAAGTATCTTAAACCGTTAGCTACTAAAAGATTATTAAGATTTTTGGATGCAAGGCTTTGTTCCGTCAGGTCGATATTTATATCTCCCAGGACTGCTATATTTGCAAATTTATTTGTCAGGGTTTCAAACATTTTACCTAATCTTTCCACTGATTCTTTTTCATTTAATTTAATTGGATTTCTATAAAAACCTACAACCAGTAAATTTGGATTTTTTAGGGGGAGGATATTTTTAAATTCAACCAAGCAGCATTCAAATATGGTTTCAATAATTAATTGTTCAACTTCTTTTAAAATGATTTTTTTGAAATTCAATTGTGGTTTAGCCAAAATAACCACACCTCCTCCACGCGATGTCTCTCTACCAAAGCTGCTCGTTACTTTATAATCTAGGATATTTACTCTTTCTAATGTTGATTTAAGCATTTTGTGTTCTGAAAGTACAACAATTTCAGGATTTAGTTCATCAAGAGTAATCTCGAGAGACTCAATTGATGACTCAAGCCCTCTAATATTCTGGTGTAACAATGCTACAGATTTATTGTTATTAAAAGTTTTGTGTGACTTTAAATTTGAGGTTGGGTTTGCTATAAAAAAGAATTGTTTTGCTGTGGACTATCTAAACTATTATTATTAATACTAACAATGTTAATAGCGGTATCTTCTTCTTCTTCATTTACAATATTTTTTGAATTCAACACTGCACTTGTATTTACACAATTACTCTGCTTTAGGGCCTCACAAAAAGTGAGGTCCCCGGGCACTATTCTCACACTATCACAGGTAGTTAGTATTTCTGAGGGCTGTGGGCATTGTGGAGTTGAGTATTGTAAGTTTCTTGTTGGTAAACGTAGTTTGGATATTGCAATGCTATCGATCAGTTTCGTTATTTGATAGTTGAATTCTTCATGTGATAATCCGTTTCGGAGCTGACGGTAAGAGTTTTGGAAGTAGGATACAATAGTTATGTTGCACATTGTTTCATCTTGGAATTTTTTCAAGTTAAAAATGAAATCAATCACATCAATATTGTCTCTAACACATCCTATCGGTGAACATATAAGATGTTTAAGTCCCTTTTTCTTAAAATCCACTGTTAGATCTTGGAAAGCAGTGTTGTAATTGTCCATTGTTGGTTTTCCGTGATATTGGTCTTTTGTAACGAGGCTGTAAATGGTAGCCCCTTTCTCAGCTTTCTGTAGGGTTAGATGGTCAGTGATCCGTTGGTCAGGTTTCGGTTTACCAAAATGTTTCTTAAAGACCACAGCAACCCCTGCAGTCATGTGCCGTGGGTGGTGGAAATCCGATGAAATGCTGTGGGCAAAACCGACTGTTTCATCTTCCTGAAACTGTTTAATGACATCAGACATAGAGTTTTCAGTCAAGACAATATTGCACTTTTGTTTATTCTTCCTAACTTCCTGGGCAGGTTCGGTTTGAATGTCAGTGATCAATTTACTTGAGGATTCTTGATATTTATTGTTCTCTGTAATTTTCATGATGCTTTGTTTGACAGATGACCACCATGAAAGATTTCTCAAGATGATATGAGCAACTTTGCTTCTTCCTCTATTGTTTAAATGGAGTCCGTGAGATGTAAAGTGTGATCTCTCAAGGCCATTCAGATCAATCATAAAAACATTCTTCAGTCTTAAAGTAATTTCGCTTATATAATTATTAGCTAAAATTAACTTCCTATTTTCTTCACTGAAATAGTTTTTGTCATGCCGTAGAGGGATGGTTGTAATGAAGACAGGTCTAGCCTCACTCAGAGTCAACAGTTTCTCCTCAAGTTGTGTATAAATTGGCAAAAGATTGTCGTTTAAACTATCATTACTTCCGCCAAGTACTATCAGTGGGGAATCTAAATTTTCAATTTTAGATGACTCAACTACTTCTGTAAGAGTGGTGTTTGGCCGGACATAGCCAAAAACATTTATTTTTCCACCACTGATTTCACTTATTTTAGAGGCTAACATTTTACCTTGGCTGTCTGTACAAAGTGTTACTTTAATTTCAGGGATGGGATATTGGGCCGTCACTGTCTTAGACTGTTTCCTTTTGTTTTTTAGCTTTGGATTTTGATGTGTAGTTTTTTGTCTGTTTTCCACTGGAAGCAAAATTGAGGATTGTGACTCATTTTCTATTAAATTTTCTAATGCCTTAAATTTATTGGATGTATAAATGTTTGAAGGGCTGAGCAGTGTGATGTTCTTGGTAGGACTGGTTTTTTTCTTGTTTTGTATTTCACACCCTGAATTTTGTGATCTAGTGTTAGATCCTACTACAAGCCAAGCATCGTGTTGAACTTCATCTTCAGATTGTGCGGGCTGTGTATTATTTAGAATTTGACTATTATTGTCTTCCTTGTGATCTCTTTCGGTCTCATTTGAAGGGCTGTCTGTTGGAAATTCCTTGATTAACAGTTTATTTATTACACTGGATCCTAATTTATTACAATTGTCATTGCATGTAAGATATGCCAGAGCTACCCTTTTCTGGATGACATCCAACTCTGTAATGTTCAAGTTGTGGATTCTACTATTAATCATTGAAGATAAGGTGTTGTTTTGTATTTCACTAATCAACCAGTCTATGAATAAAAGGATGTAGATCCCACAGTCTACGGAGTTACTTTGCTGCGGGCAGTCCACTACTTAAAAGATGTTTTGTCATTATTTTCAGAACTAACATAAGGAGAGAGCTTTTGGAATATGTCCTCAGCATACTTCAAGTTGTAGTTCTTTATTGAATCTAAATAATAGAAGGTGTTGTTTTGCTTGAGGTAAAACAACAGGCTCCAATGGCTTCCACTTATTCCTAGGGAAGGACTTGCGTCATTTATCGGTATAAAAATGTAAGATTTAGAACTGAGTTCAAGAGGCTGTAAGCAGAAATCAGGGTCATCATAAGTATTAATTGTTTTGCTTACTGCAGAGCTTATAAAGCAAATGTCTTGATTTGGCAGCTTGTCTTGAATATGATTGGTGTAGAGAACAATGGAATCATCACAGACCCAGCCATTACTTAATAATGTCATGCACATTTTTGTTTTAGTGTTTAATTTGGAAGTATCAATTTTAATGTGGTTATTTTCATTTTTGTTAGTCTGGATTGTACTGGAGATTGAACTGACAGATGTCATTACAGAGTCTGTTGGTGAGTGTGGAGTATCTGAGAAATTATTTTGGTTAGAAATTTCCTGCTCTGCAGCCACAGTGCTGTCATTGTTAGTAGTATTCAGGCTGTAAACTGAATCTGAGCTATAGTTGTTTTCGATTCCACTATTATCAGAGGTTATGTCACTTGATGAGTCAGAATTTATTGATAACATTTTTTGTTTTTTCTGAGAAAAATTGAAGTCTTCAATTTTAAGAGATAACTTTTTGTCCTTAATATATTGAGAAAGCTCTTTTTTAGAGCGAAAAACTTTCCCTCGTGGAGACTGTATATATACATCAATTTTACCCTTACTAACACCATTTTTCCTCTCAACCTCCTTTCTCTTCCACCCCTTGGGCAATTCAGATGAAGATAAAGTCATATTTGTTGATAAAAATCAAAATATCAAAAATAAACTATTGATTGATTAGAAATCACCAATAATGTGTATTATGATTTGTGTCATAAATAATTCAATAATCAAACTGCAAATTATGTTATATAATTTGATGTATAAAACAATATAAATACAAAAATTAATAATCGTTATTTACAATAAAAAAAACTGCTCCATAAAAACAATGTAGTTGTTTAGAAGCCTTATCTGAGCCAGGAGTTGTTTAAGTGACACAGCACAACAATATGGTTCAAAGTCCACATACAACCGAGGTCTGCAGCTCTCAGTCAGCCGTTGGAAATAAGCAAGCTGCTCCTTACTGCCAGTATATGCCTGTTCTGTGGTTACTATTGGTACAGGAAGTCACTACTGTGGTCAATGTTTTTTCAATGTTTAACAGTGAAAATAATTTTTTTTTAAACATAAAAGTTTTCTCATGCACTGTTCTAGTTTGTGTAACAAAGTGAATTTGTGGGCGTTTTTTATAAGTAAATGCAGTTTTTTATGTGTTAATTAAATTAAATACACATGTGCTTTTGAGATTGATCATGCAGGTAAAATTTCTATTTAATTTATCTATTTAATCTGAAACTGAATGTTAACTTTTAACTCTTGATATTATTAACAGTACTTTACCCAAGGTTTTTGCAAAGATATAGACACTGATTCACAAAACTTTAACTAAAATAATGCAATTAAACTGCTAAGGTAAAACTTCAAAGTTGACACAAATTAGTTCCCATTTTGACCCCATTTGGGATTAGGTGCAAGGTTGTCAAACGACGAATATTGTGATATCTATCACGCAAAAGTTGATAAGCGATCAAGTAATTTGACGCTGTGAGGTTGAGAGACTTTACCAAATTCAATGGTTCACCTGTTAAAACACTGAGCAGGTACTGAAATTTGGCTACATTTGAAAGAGACGTACTTTTATGTACAGTGGTATCAAATAAATTGATGAAAGAAATCCATTTTAATGGAGTACCATCAAAATTCTGCAAGCTCAATTTAGGCAGTTTAACTCCTGTCACAACTGCAGAAGGGAAATGATGAGATGCTTCAGAATGTGAAGAATGGGGAGTTGTAGGCTCCACAACAGTGTGCACTTCAATTACACTGGAGATGCGAACATACAAGTCATTGACCTCATCAACATCTGAGGACAAAGTTGTTTCAATGTCATCATCAGTGTCTGTTTCAATGAGACGTTGTAAGTTTAACTCGAAGTCAGCACGTTTTTTCTTAAGTTCGGCAAAGATTGTGTTCAATTGTCGAATCTGCACGGGGGTGAGAGGGGGTGTGCTGGTTAACGTAGTAACCGTTGCCTCGAGCTTGGCGAAACGAGTTTTGATTAAGGCCGTAGACTTGCGATAAGTCTCATATTTAAATTCTTTTGTAGGCATTGCTCTTGATTTGAGTGAAACAGTACACTAAAATGACTTAAAGTACAGAAAACAAAGTACAGAAAATTGTGAAACACAATATAATGAACAATCAAAGAAATTGAATTCAATGCTCGGCACTTGAACGCCAGTTGTGAAATTGACAAGTTAGGCCTTACTTAAAATAGCTTAAAAATAAGTTTCAGCCTTAATTAACCAAACTGCAGAACGCACATAAATTCAATGTGAATATGTAGGCTTAGGCTTATTTGAATGAAAAACTGTATTGAATAACAGTAATAAGCCTCAGAGTGAGAGAAAATATTCAACAATTGTCAAAGACAGACTGTCAGAGTTCGTTATTTACAATACCAATGTTCAAGAAATTCGAAAATAATTATTATTTCAACACAAGAAATATTATTTTCTTAATTGAAAATAAAATCCATTTAAATACATCAGCATAAATCACCAGTCAATGAAAAACACAATATATATTGCATATAAATGGCCAACAATAATTCAATTGGCAATGTCAAGTGTAGTAGACAACATCAGCAGAGCAGAGATATTATGAGAATGGCTATACACGCCCATTCATGGCGAGAGACGAGAGAGAGCTCAACAAGGGACAATGTTCCCAGTTGCGGGAAGATTGTTTTTTAATAATGTTCCCAGCTGCGGGAAGATTGGTTTTAATAATGTTCCCAGTTGCGGGAGGATTGGTCTTAATAATGTTCCCAGCTGCGGGAAGATTGTGTTTAATAATGTTCCCAGCTGCGGGAAGATTGAATTTTGATAATGTACCCAGCTGCGGGAAGATTGTGTTTTTAATGAAAGTTTTGCACTGGACAATATTCCAAAGGACTGAATCACTTATAGATCCGGCTCGAAGGACCAAAAAATGGTTGAGAAAGGGCGGATTAATTTATTAAAAGATATTGGAAACTATTGAAAAAATGTGAAAAGTCGATTTGTTTGAAATTTACTAGTCTGGTTCAAAATTGCAATGTTCGAAGGACCAGGTACTATGTACCAGAGAATAATAAATGCCTACAACACTGTTTAAATATAGTCAAAAGAAAGGTTTAAACTCACTCACAAGAAAATCCGTATGGCGGAGCTGGAAGGGCGCCAAGATGGCCGAAGGGACGCCAACACAGCCAGAGCACGATGGAACTGCTGGGCCAGGAAAATCTCTCCGAGGTCCAGGGAATCTTCTCTCTTGCTGCGAATTCGCACGTACGCACAATTGAATAATGAATTGAGCTCTCGTACAGTCCAATGTTCATATACGCGGGAGACCGAGTGTTGCCCGACACGCACTTACACACACTAGGTTCACTGCAATCTATGTTAGTGAACAGAGAAAATAGTTAGTTACGGAACAAAATAATACCACTTTGTAAAATATTAAAATAAATCAAAAGGGGGAGCCACCATGGGCGAGACTACAGTCACGTTTAAAAATTATAACGTGCCTGGGAAAAGAAAAGCCGAAAGGCACTTGAGAACTAATCGGTCGAAAGACGAACAGAACCCGAATCAGAATGGCGAGCCTCATGGGAGGTGAAGGGAACTGCTGACATGCAAGAAACGGAACAGAAGTGGTTTATGAGTCATCGGCCAATCAGCAGCCAGCGAGATTCGGAGCGACAGACGGGCAAGGGTCATCGGCCAATCAGAGGCCATGGATCGGTAAATTTCCGTTTTGAACGTGTTCACCAGCTCTCGGCGATTACGCCCTATCGCTATCTCTCTCTCTCGCTCTGCCTACTGCCAATATTTGAAATGACAATTCTGCTTGTTTGTTATAACTTAAAATCAGTACTTAACAAATAGCTTGGGTTGAAATTTTTCTGGAATTAACACTTTTGCAAAACACGCTGATAATTTTCCCTCGTGCATGGGACTGGGGCCTTTAATTTTCGATCCCTCCCAGCCTTGTAATTTATATTTATCTTTTATATCTTTTAATACAGTTTCAATCGCTATAAACTTTTTAAACTGGTCAATCATCATAGAAAAAAATTTCATGGTCTGATCGAATAAAGGGCAGCAGTTACATCGGCTCTGGGAAACCCGACAGTCACCAAATTTGACATGGTCACGTTGACCTGAGTTAGTGGGGATTTCACCGTGGTTAGTTTAATCTTAACTCTTGAATATTTCCAAAGGTTATATATATAGATGGTTTGCGGGTTTGCAGAATATGTCCGATCCGGCGATATATAGGATTGAGGGAAATTTCCAGGTGTCTGGGGAAATTTTGAAATATTTGGGTTTTTTTTAATGTAAGTGTTAGGAAGTAGTGGTAAGTAGTTTTGATTTGATTTCAATTACTTGTGTTTTAATATAATAAACTAAAATTTAAGAAATCTTTATCATTTCACTGCCCCATGGTTAGCTGTTGAGTTTTAAGGCAAAGTTACATTTGTCGCGTATTGTTGGGGGAAATCTTTGATCCGTAACAGTAGGATTGGGGAAAATTTTAGGAGTCAATATATTTTCTGCACCCCTGGATATCTGCTAGTAATTGATATTTTGCCTAGGAAAAAGTGGCTACAAGAACGTGGATCCCCTGAAGCGAGAGTTGACAAAGTTGTGTTTTACAACGAACAATACATAGACGATTACCGTTACAAAGTGTTTCATTCTTGTAAGTACTTAATTTTAAACATATTTAGAAATCCTTTAAAATCTAGCGATTGTTATTATATTTGTTTCATATAAAAGTACAAAAAGGATGGACTAATGAATATACTAAATTATTGATTTATAGCCACTATGATCTAATAAAAAAATCTCAAATAATACGAGGATGTTATTTGAATAAAATAAAGTACTAAGTATTTAGACGTATATTGGGATGTGTGGTTTTAGATTAATGAATTTTTCTCTACAGTACACTCTCGTTCATCCAATTTCGTGACCTTAGGACTTCATTTCATCTGGATATTATCTTCTTTCTACAAAAAATTAATGTTTAAATGTTTTAGTGCTTTAAATCTAAAATTTGTTATACCCGCACTACAGTGATGTATCACATTTCGCATCACTTGTCACCAGACGCTTTTCATTATCTGTGCGGATGTGATTGACAAGGCTGTGTAAGAATTCACACAAAAATAGGAAGAGGGGGAGGGGATAAGAAGGAAACATCCGTTTCCTAAACTGTCAGACAGTCCGTCTCGCGAGTGTTAAAATTAAAACTGCAGTGCTGTCCTCAAAATCTAAGCTTTGGTAATCCAAAATAAAAAGTTAGGATTTTAAAAGATAAAAACTAAAAAAGATAAAACTAAGAAAGTACAGAATCGTATCAGTTATAAACGGACGAATTTGTGGCTGGTTTTAGGAAGAGATAACAAGCATTCAAAAATAAACTATAAACTAAAACAAAAGGATATTTGTATTCCACAAAATTATAATATTGTTCACTTCCGACACTGGATTGTCTAACTTTTGAGGAAAATACAACAAAAATTTTAAATGTTTCATGACAAAGTATTTATTGTTGAGCTATCTGTAGTTTGACTTCTGGAAGAGGACTACTTTAATTTATTCTAAAGATAAGAAAACCCATTTCATATTACAGGTTGGTAAAATGCAGACCAACTGTCAAAAACAAAACATATTATGCCCTTTTTGTCTGATTTCCACCGATTGAATAACACATCAGTCAAAATTCAGTTGTATGACATTATTTTCATGAACTATAATGTAAGAAGTAATCCTTAAAACGAGAACAAAGAACTACCTTGTATAAACGTCTTAACTGATGACTCTCGCAGTGCATAATAATGAGATATGTAAGGCATCCGACCACCGAGCAAGCATTTTGAACGGTTAATTGTCAACGACTGGAATCAACTAATTTTATCCTTCACAATTTTATTTAATTCCTCACAATATTTAATATTAAGTTTATATTAGTAATAGTTTCGTTTTATCGGAAATATTCTTTAATCCGAAATAGTCCCGGTCCCAATTATTTTGCATTATCGAGTCTCCACTGTATATTGTAAGAATAAATGCCGGTAAGTCGGCAAAAAAGATTTCTGTGAATCACTCACGGTGGACTCTGCCGAGATTCAGAATTTTTCAACATCCAAACCGGCAGTCCGCCATATTGGTTCCGATACACAAGAGTGCACTGTAACAATATTAAGAAGATTCTCTTTGTGAATTTAATAGGCTTATTATTTTATATTTTTGTTGCAGTGAACCTGGACTTTCGGGACTTTGAAACTCATCAACAACCATACATTTGATTGTTAATGTTTCTGTATAAGAAACCATGAAGTGAATTGCGACTAGCCAACAAGTTAGTTCTTCAGGATGTATGGAAGCTCAAAAGAAGTGGAATGAACTACAAAATGTTTTTTAGTTCTGGGATGTAAATTTAAATTACTTGAAAGATATTAGATAAAACAAATCATCATACTGAAATTAATTAAAACTGTATGTAGTTTGAAAAACCCAGACTACTCAACATACCATCAATAATTTTTTGTTACATGTTTACTTTTCTTAGAGGTGATTAATATAGAGGCTGGGATTAAATATCATTCGGTATGATAAGAAAATATAGCAAAGAAGTAGTTGATTATATAGTTCTGAGGGGCTAACATCTAAGCTTGTTTCATCATTAAGCCAACTAAATAATTAAGTTTTTTGTTTTCTCATTTATCTTTTTGCAGCGAGGCATGGGGATAAGAGCTAGTAACAGGTCTTTTCAGGATATCAAACAAAAAACACTTATAATTTGCATGATGCAAACCACTTTTTTTAAATTTAAACAGGGTGATTGATTTAAGTGTGTTACTGTTTTACTTGGAAACCATAAGTGATACTGAAAAAAGTTAAAATGTAACCCCAGTTAATTTGTGGTTTAGAATTTTTATGTCATTTTTGGATTGTACATACGATTTGAAGACTTTCTTACTCTTCAACATTTCTTCTAAAGTTGAGGGCTAGAGAACTACAGGCAATTGCAGTTAATTTTTAGTCCCATAAGAACAAGAATAGCATGGTGCAAACTCCAACTGCCAATATAACTCCGAAACCATTCCCTTGAATTAAAAAATACTCTAGAATAAAGAAGTCTTCAAATGATGTTTTAAGGACATTGCACGAATAAAAATTAACATTTACGCATAACTGAACTTTTTTGAATGTGTGGGAGAGATAACAAAATTTGTAAAAATTTGATGTTATTTTGTTATTTATTTAAAATTTTTTCAATAATTAGATTTTTAACCTTTTTGAAGTTTACACTTTTGCTGCTGGAGTTATATTCATACAATGTGCCTACCCTGAATCAGGAGCTTTAGCCAACGTTGTAAAAGTACAACGCTATGTTATTGTTGACATATGAAACCAATGTGGGGCCAGCAGTCAGTGCGATGTGCTAGCGGCTGTTGTCCTTCCTGAGAAAGGTATTTTTTTACTTTTCTGCACTAGTAGTACCCAGCTTCCACTATTTTTATTTTTTATCCATTTTTATATATTCCATTTTTTATGATTTTTCTTAGCCTTATTCATAATAATCCTATCATTGAAATAAACTTTTACACACATGCATATGTGATTTTGATTGAACTGTTGCACAAATAAACAACAGCCATTTGGGTAGGTTGGAGGGATTGTTCTTAGTATAATATATAATTTTAAAGACAACTATTGTAATTTTCATTAATTTTACAATAAAATACTTTTGATACATATTTATGAGTAATCATAAAAAAGTTGTGCAAAAATGAAGGGAGTAGGCCTATTGTGTGCGTTTGAGAGAAAGACTGGCTCCAGGAGTGGGCGGAGTATTTATACAACACATTTTAAAAATATCGGCCACTTCCTGTTTTGATGTGGGAATACCTCACAAACTATATTCATACCTCAGTACCTCAATTAACCTATATCCCACTTCCTACAGCTAATGATAAGAGATAAAACAATAAAAAAATTCTGAATATAGCAACATAAATTGCTTGCGTTTCAGCAACGAACGTATTTAACAGCTGACACACTTATATCAATAACCCAGAATAACACTATATCTTCAGAGACGACATAAGCTTATCAGTCATATGGATTTATATAAATGAATATAGTTTTACATTTAAGAGTAAACGTTAATATGCATTACAAATCAGGGGATTTGAGAAGTACCACCTCCGCCTCCCCTGCACTATGCTTTCAGTCGTGGTGTCACCTCAGTGTAAATGGGATTCTCCACAAGTCCACAGTGACGTTCCTTTGTGGCTGTCCTAGAGCCATACATGGGGTTGCAAAGATCTAGTTAGGGGAGGGGAGAATTGGGTCCTTTCCTCGTGAGCAACCATTAGTTCTTCTGTCAGGTTTTCAAAACGAGCAGAAACAAACGGCCTGCCACCTTGTGGAAAACTGCACCCAAGACCAGTCTTCGGAGTAGAACACAATAATGGCTGCCAATGTAATTGCAGCAAAGACCATCGAAGACGGGAAATCCCCCACTACCTGTGATTGGATACAAAACATGTCCAGACGCATACAACTTTTCCACCTTCCACACTTCTCCATTTCTATCTATAGTTGACTTCAGTTGCAACCTATTTGCAATCTCTCCTATTTCTCCGCTATATTCTTCCGCTTCAACCAATACTATCTGAATTATTTGCTTGCTAAATGATGCCTTTGTAAACTTAGCAATGAAATCAGAAAGCTTGTTTTCCATGGTCTTTGCTTCTCAACAGAAAATATGCACCACAACTTACCAACATATGTTATATATGAAATATGTTAACTTACCATGATTAGGTTGCCCAATATCGGAGCAATGCTGGTGGGTATTGTAGCGCTGGCCAATGTTAGTTTGCAAAACTGTGGCAACCTGTCCTCCCGGTCATTTGGGTGCTCTCCAAACGCAATCTATCGAAGAAAATGTAAATAGTTATATCCGTTCATCTAGATTTCAACTCATTCTAAAAATCAAATGATCAGTGTGTATTTTTCAGTACAAACAAACAATATTAAAATGAGGTAAAGTAGTCTCCTGTTTATCCGTGCCCCGGTTATCCGAGACTCCAGGTTATCCCAGGTCGCTCTAAGCTGAATTTTTACTTTTGATTTTCAGTCGGAGCACAATGGTAACAAGCTAAGCTTCTGTTTTTGTCTGAGGTAAAAATATTTGTAACTTATTTGTATAGTTAAATAATTACAGTAAGACCTCCTTTATCAGACCTCCTGATAATTCCTGAAAACCTCCCGATATCCGAAATAGTGTCCGACTGTGTATCAGTGATTCCCACGCTTTCATTGTTGCTGAGCCTTTTGAAACATGAAATACTTATTCTAAGCACTATGATAGTTTAACATATATGTATAAATACTGTCATTTTTCAGCTATTGTACTCATCTTGAAGTCTCAATCAACCCTAGAGAGGTCGCGCGGCGTCAAAAGTTCCGCAGCATTCCGTTTTTTAAAATTTCTTACGCAGCAGGGTGAGGCAGCGCGATGTCGGTCAGTGTATTCTTCCTCCACCTTCCCCTACCCACACTAGCAAAATATCAATCAGTCCGCTGCGAGCATTTGATCTGTGCGTACGTTTGTTTGTGGAGCGCGGTCGTTTTGACACCATGCGACCAAATGTGTCGTGCAAATTTTGTTTATTAAAAAATAACTAAATTTTATTTTTCTAAGTAATAAAATATTAACTATGTAAATGTTACATTGTCTAAATAAATAAAAATTAATTACAAAAATATTTTATTACTATTTACTGCAATATACCCCCAATTTACAATTTGCGGTCATTTTGACGCTATGCGACCAAATGTGTCGTGCAAATTTGTTATATGAAGAAATAACTAAATTCAATTTTACAAGTAATAAAATATTAACTATGTAAATGTTATATTATGTCTAAGTAAATAAAAATTAACTACAAAAAGATTTGATTACCGGTACTCTTTTACTGCAATACATCCCAAAATACATTTGCGGCCATTTTGACGCCATGTGACCATATGTGTCGAGCAAAAAGTGCGACCTCTCTAGGGTTAATGTGTTAGAGACACAGGTACAATAAAATTGTAACATGTAAAAAAACTCAAAATTAATTTATCCATTCATCCACCACTTAATATTATGTTTTTTTCAGAAAAAAATTAGGAAAAATTTCATTTACTCACAGGAAATTTTTTAAGGTAGTTGACAACATCTTGACTAAAGCTGTCATCAAGACAAGTGTCAGCTTCATCCAACACCACATGGCGAACACTGGACATATTGAACACTCCTGAAAATTCATTATCATTTTACAACTCTGCTATAAGCTTGAAAAGTTTACATTGTTTTCCTGTTCACTTATTCGGTTGTTATCAAACTGAAAACAGTTTACTAAAAATTTTTGGTAAATTTTTGTCATTACAAGCAAAAATGAGTGCTTTGAAAGGCAATGTCATACTTCAAAGCACAATCTAAAACAATTGAGTCCGCGAGCCCGCTGCAATGTGGACTGAACGGTATCCGAGTTAGTGACAATTTCAGGTTATTGAGAGAGGAGTAAACGAAAGAAAAATTATGAATAAATTACGTTATTCTTACAAAGAACATTAATTTATTTATTACATGATGTACATATTATGAAACCTAAACAATCAAACTCCAGCTGTTAAACAAAATTAAATAAAATTCAAAACTGTTCTGTAGGCTCAGACCGATGCCTTGGCGCATAGCCCCATGAAACCCAGTGCACTTTACTGCTCTGGCAGGCTTTCTGAGTTATAAAGAATTCCAGGTTTGTAGGATTCTACTGTATGCAACATCGTAATTGTGACTAATTGATAATGGAATGACCACAAACCTGCAGTTGTCATTTTCCTGGCTGCACCTATCGAGCCTACAAAAAGGTCCACTGCTCTGAAGGTGGGATGAGTGATTTGTCTCTTGGTGTGGCCACCGACAACCACGTCAAAATCAAACAGAAGCTCTTTAGATAGCTGGTCTACTACATCCTGCAAGAAAATATCAATATATTTAGGTACCCATGTGAGATAATTAACAGATGCTCTTTCGCCTGGTGGTGCGCATCTGCAAGTAGATAAAACTGCATGTGAAACAAAATTTATGGATCAAAACTTTACAGCGCTAAAACTTAATGATAGCGTACCATATTAAGCAAATACAAAATTCTATTTTATTCAAGATATTGCCTCCTGGATTGAGTTCAGACATGTTTTAAAATAAGGTTACAATACCTCGTACCGTTGTCAATCCCTCATTTGGTCGAGATGACTTGTTTTAGAGCATTTGCTTCATTCTTGCATACAGATACAAACATTTAACACACATTATGAAACAAAAATTAATCTGAATTATTTCCTAAACACATGGCTTGCCGTGCAGAAAAGTTCCAACTCAGGGACGGAACGGAAGGGTCGGAAATTGTCTGCGCCAAGTGACGGCCACGTGTTTGGGAAATAATTCAGTTTAATTTTCCTTATAAACTTATTTTTAACTTGAGTTTAATTTTATTTTTTTCATAATGTGTGTTAAATGTTCAAATCGTTTGTGTCTGTGTTGTTTTTTTAATTTTGACAACGACATTGTGTTCAAACTATTTTAACTAACTGTGACTGCAAGATTTGATAATGGAGCAAATGCTCAGAAACTAGTCATCTCGACTAAATGAGGGATTGACGACGGCACGAGGTATTGTAACCTTATTTTTAAATACAAAATTCTAAATGGTCTTAAGTTTAAGTATAACAGAGTTGGATGAGAGCAAAACAAAACTCAAACTCTTATATTGAGTTATCCTTGCATATACAGGGTGTCCAGCTTCCACCTTTACAAACTTTTCCAGGTTAATGCCCACGTCAAAAGAAGCAAAAAAGTTCCTGTAAACATATGTCCTAAAATGCTTCGTTAATCCGCTAGCCGCCATTTTGTTTTTTTACACTAAATAATTTTTATTTCCGTAACGGATCATTGTATTAAGTTAATATTTGGCATGAACCTTCACCATAACAATACCCATTTTCAGTAAAAAAATTAATTTTTTCCAATGTGTATTTTCAAAATGGCAGCCATTTAAAGATTTTAAACTCAAATATCTCAAAAACAAAAAATTTTATAAAAATGTTACAAGATACAAAAAAGTTGACAAATTAAATCATCTAAACAGTGAAACCAAGATTGTAAGGATCCAACAACAAATAACGGAGTTATTGTGGTTTTCCTGCAGAAAAACACTGATTTTGCATTATGATAAATGCCATGTTTGGTAATTTTCAGAGAAAAATCTCAATAACTCCGTTATTTGTTGTTGGACCCTTACAAACTTGGTATCAATGTTTAGAGAATTTAATTTGTCAACTTTTTTGTCTCTTGTAACATTTTTATAAAATTTACCGTTTTTAAGATATTTGAGTTTAAAATTTTAAAATGGCCGCCATTTTGAAAATACACATTGGAAAAAAATTTTCCAATACACATTATACACATTTTTCACTGAAAATGGGTATTGTTATGGTGAAGGTTCATGCCAAATATTAACTTAATACAATGATCCGTTACGGAAATAAAAATTATTTAGTGTAAAAAACAAAATGGCGGCTAGCGGGTTACGAAGCATTTTAGGACATATGTTTACAGGAACTTTTTTGCTTATATTGACGTGGGCAATAACCTGGAAAAGTTTGTAAAGGTTGAAGCTGGACACCCTGTATATTCTAACCTACAAGTAAAAAACACTGACCCCAATCTGACAGGTGAGCTCCTTGCCTGGCACCAGCACTGCTGCTAATGGGCAGTTGAGTTTACGATTACCGGTGAACCTGCGCCATCTCAGTATTTCCTGCACCAGAGGCAACAGGTAGGCCAGTGTTTTGCCACAGCCGGTCTCACCAGCGAGCAGCGTGTTCTGGTTGTTCAATACCTCTGGGATGCCGAATGCCTGGAACCAGTCATCAATCAAATTAGGAAGGAAAGAAAACGTTTCTATCATGTACAACTGGCTTGTCAGCGGTCGACACTGGTATATTATTTTGTTTGGTATTTGGAAATATGTTTTGGAGCACTGTATTGACAAATTTATTATTTTGAGTATATCTGGTTCTGACAAACAACTTAATGAGGAAATAAAAATTCTAACATTACGGAATTATTGGAAATAAAATTTGGAAAATAATTTTCAACAGTATGATAAAACCATGTTTAGATGAAAAAGGACAAGCACAGTGAGATGAAGAAAGATAGTAAATAATTCTATTCCTAGATGTTTAAATTAATTTGGTGAGATAATTTGGAGAGTAGGTTCTACTAAAATGTGAATACAATTATCACACTTAAACAATTGCTTATTTAACAGCAATTTTCAACATAAATTTTAAACTGTGTTGCCCTTTATTTAAAACAATATTTGTGATATGTGTTAGGCCGGAGTTTTATGCTCTTAAAACACGCAATGTTTGTACAGGCAAAATTGTTTTTCTGTCCTAGGTTGTTGATTTTTTGTTATTAGATGGGATTTTCAGCTATTACAAATCAATTATATCTGGAAAAATATTTGGTGTCCGTTCTACATCCCTTAGTGCTCATGCCATTCTTATGGACATTTTATAACAGATATACTAAATTGACAAAAAAAAAAAAAAAAAAAAAAAAAAATAGCTGATAACATTATAATTAAAAAGTGTTACATTTTGATATTGTGGTTCATTGAATTTTTACCAGAGTGCAGCAGCCTTTGGCCTGGCGAGTGAGCATAGCAAAATAAGCTTGCCTTTAAAGTTTTAGAAGTTCATGCAAGTTCACCGAGCACATGCTTGGTCCCCACACAAGTTTCACAAAATAAATAGTATTGTATGAACAAATAGAATTGTATCAAATGTAATGAAAAAAAAGAAAAGGATACTATAGTACAGTAGAATTTTGCTAATCCGTCACCTACGAGACCGAAGGCATGGTCAGAACAGCAAAAAGGTTGGATTATCAGAGGGATGCCTTTCCTAACATCAGAACATATCAAAACTGTATTTCAAATAGAAAAATTTACTTTAAGAATATTTACCAAACTAAAAAACAACATAGGGACATAAATAACAGAAAGAATTTATTTAACTAATAAGATAGTAAACAAATATGTTGTCTTCGTCCTTATACAATAATATTCTATACTGAAGGGAAAAGAGCAGTTAAGAGGAAGTTGTAAGTTATAAAACACAAAAAACATTTGGCCTAAAGATGCATCATGTATCTCAGACGTATGCTGATTGTTTTACAACATAAATTAACCTATCATTGACTTATCAAACACTACCACTCACTTTGCCTATAGACTAATAATCCAAACACAATTTTTCAAAATCTCATAAAATTTTAATGTTTTAAATTTACCATTAAAAATCCCAAGAGTCTAGTTTTTATTGGTCTTGCAAAGGCTGAAAAATAAACTTTAATGAGTAATGGTCTTCTGCTTACCAGATAACAACCTTACGTCCATTCGACAACACAACAGATTCACCCCTGACCAACGTCTCAAGTGTTTTTAGTTTCTTGGCTAACGATAGTGTAACATGCATCTGGTTTTTAGCAGACATGATTGGAGTAAAACACAGGTAAACAAACCACACTTTTCAAATACGTACTCACAAAGTATAATGCGTCATCGAAAGGAAGCAATGTGGACTGAGTAATGTACCGGAAATGATAACAAAACTCAGAATCCAATATCATGGCACGACTAAGCAAGGAGGAAACCCCGCCGAGTTCGTACGGGCGGTAGTCTATCGTGCCGACAACACAGTTGGACTAGCGATGAATCAGACCATCCGAGGTCACACTAGCAAGATTCTAATATCTAAATTTCAACACACATGCAATTTTTTTCACAGATTGGCAACGGCACAACATGTCTTTGTCACAGATTTTCTTTGTCTATGTATCTTTCAATTCAATCTTAACATGCCAAGTAAATCTTATTTTTATAAAATCTTCGGAGATTAACAAAATAAAGTATAAAAAAAATCACCTGAATATATGTTGGTTTTGTAAATCCAAGCTTCTTCAGTGCTTCTACAACTTCCCCATCCAGTCCTAGATTTTCAAATGACTCGATACCATCGAACCAAAACACATCTTTCCTTTTATCCTAGGAAAAATCATGGAAGTAAAATATCAACTTAACTAAAAATAATCTCATTAAAAAAGCTGTTTTAATATCATTTGTTACATTATTTAATCAATCCTAGGGATTATTATCTAATATTAATGGTGAAACAAGCAGAGAAGTGGCCTACACACAAACTAAATTAGGCCGGTTTTTTAGATGTAAGGTAGGAACTAATTCCAAAAAGTCAAAACGTCCATTATTTTATTCCAGGTGTAATGTGATTTTCTTTCCAGATGTGTAATACTATATATTGTTATAATTCATAAAAAGACTTGCATAGATGTAAGGTAGAGCTTGGTGTAATAAATCTTGACCAAACATAGTAAGATTGTTTCATTAGACTTGTATGGTAAAAAATGTAGGCCTATGGTACTTACTTCAGGAAGAATGCTAATTTTGAAAAAATCTCCTTTTGACTTTTTATCGGACCATCCTTTAGTGGCAAGAGGTATTGGTTTGAGTTTGTCATATTTTTGATTGGCATAGTGATTCAGCTCTGTACGCTTGCATTTTATTATTACATGCTGAAAGAAATAAACATAAATAAGTTATGTTAGATTTCTTATTTCTCAAAACCTACATTAACATTTAAAATTATGTGAGCAATATTTAAAAACTTACACCAAAATCCGGTAATGTAGCCTATTAACAATCATTAATTTGATAAAAATTGAATACAAGATCAAAAATAAACAAAAAATACAAAATACGGCATAACAAATAATAAAAAAAAATAACTTTCTCCCCACTACAATATATTGTACCATAATGTACACTCCAATCTTAATGAGGCCTTAAAAGTACTTGAGAGCCTGTCCACATGTTTTACCTTCTTTTGAATCTATACCAGTTAGTATTAACGAGATTAAAGATATTATTGTAAGAGGTTTTAAAAACAAAAAAATCAGCAGGATGGGATGATATACCATGTACAATTCTAAAACAGGTTGCTGATCTAATAGCCAAGCCTCTTTGTTTAATAATTAATCAATCTCTGTCTAGTGTTTACTTTCCAAACCAACTCAAGTATGCTCAGATAACGCCTGTTTTTAAAAAGGGAGATGCACAGGATGTTGGTAACTATCGCTCAGTTTCGGTTTTGGCAGTAATCTCAAGTTTTTGAAAAGGTTGTCGCCAATCAAATATTGTCCTTTTTTAAAACCCATAGTATTTTTTCTTCTGCGCAATATGGCTTTCGAACAAATCTTAATACTACAAAGGCTGCTTCTAAGCTTGTCTAATCAGTCGCTCAGGTCTTGGATGAATCACAGAGGATAACTAGTTTGTTCTGTGATTTATCCAAGGCCTTTGACTGCAAAGCTCATAACATTTTATTGGAAAAATTAAAATTTAAGTACAATTTTTCCACAGACAACAATCAATAGAAAGACATTTTTTAGAGTTGCTTCTTTTACCATGAGAGTTAAGGAAAAACAAAGGTTTTGATGTAGGCCTAATGGGATGTGGATTTGTGAGCTCCAGAAAAATGAGGGCCCTCTTGTCATCGGCCCCACATTTAGAATCAAGAAACAAGAAGCGTTTATTTGCCATTGACAAGTAGTAGGCTACATGTATTGCCAAAAGTCTTAAGTCTAGCATATGGCTACGGTCAAAACAATTTCTTAATTTAGGCAGAACATTTTTTTTACTAATTTACTAAATATATAAAGCTGCTCTGTGGATTCAAAATTGAGGATAAATATTATCTAAGTTTTATATGATATACAAAACTACGAGGACAAGTTGGACAGATAAACTTAGAACTAACTTAATGACTAGTTACATAATATGAAATAATGAATAAATTATGGAAATACCCCCATCACAGCAGACTTGCGTACTCAGAAAATGTCTAAAGAATTTGAGATTTTGTATAAACACGATAGGAATGAGTAACTTATGTAGGTTTGCTGGGTTGGGATGTTTTTAGAAAATGTTCGTTATTAGGAAATGAAATGGTTAGTTAAGGTATATATCAAATTAATATTCGGCACTTTTTAATTTTCCCCATAAACCCCAAGGAGGTGAGTATGTAGGTTTGCCACCATATGGGTGTTGTACAGGCCATTGCACGAGAAGTGAGACAGTCCGCGCATGGGGGAGGGGAACAAGAGGGCTGGGAGGGGTATGGAGTAGGAGTGGGAGGGGCGGCCGACGGTGTACTAGCCTGGCAGCGCACATTCGCCAAATTGTCCTAGCTTTGATTTCGGTAACAAAATAACCATTAAACATGTTAGACAAACAAAAAAGTAATAATACAATACAGCTCAACCATCATTAACAGTAAATATAAACAGTTATTGATATTCAGTTGATTCAAATTCAATGTTTCACTGACTATTATAGAGTCAATGTTTTTAGGATGTTTTTAACGAACGGCTCCTGACAAGAGCTAACAGCTGACTGGCGGTGCTGCACTCTAGCGGCGAGTGGGCGAGCATGCGCAATAGCCTCTTTTGCTCCCGCGCATCTGGTACACTGTCTCACGTCTCGTGCAACCAACTGTAAGCTAATATCAGTTAAACCCTACCTAGTGAATGTATACATACCAAGTTTGATCAAGTTATGCCTAAAAATAAGCAAGATACAGAGTTGTTTATTTCCCATAAGATTAACATGGGAATCCTATTTTTTGCTTTTTCTTCATAAGTTTAACTCGTTAAGCAAAGTTAAAAATTCAAAATACTACATTGTTTATTATTTTAAGCTCTTTTAAAAAGTTATCAGGACCACGGACACACACACATATAGGCCTATGAAATTGAGCGAATGGTGTTTTTGGCTTCTGGAGACCTCAAAACAAAAAAAGTATTATGGTCCCGGCCCTAGGTTTCACCATGACTACTACCACAATACTACCATAATTTCCTATGGGGAAATTCGCTAATAGGAATAAAAATAGAATAAAAAGTTAAAAAAACAAGTTTTTTTAAAAATTATGAACAAATTTACATCTTTTAACAACAAACGGGAATAATATTTAAAATATAATAACAATAAAATATGAGAAAAAACAACTTCAACAACAGTTATTATCCTATACCATAATACAAGCACTCTCTGAAGGGATGTGTGTTTCATGATCACAAAATCTATCGGGTATATTTTGCTTAAACTATGCATTTATGAGTGTTTTGGCTCAAAAATAAGTTTATTTAAACTGCCTCAATCCCAGAATAAATCAAAATTGGTTCAAATTTAAATTTCAAAATCGTAAATTTTAACATTGGTCTTATGGGTTTCTATTTTGTTAACAAAATAACAACGAAAGTTACACAACAATAAAATAAGTTAACAATGTTAAGCAGTATTTTAAAACAGCTTTTAAGTTTGAAGAGGTATAGTTGGTTGTTGGTGGAAATTTAATAGCTTTATTACCATGACACTATAACAAAAGTGAATTAAAGCCAACGAGCAAGGCTCGGTTAACCTGGTACTTACCACTACATAAGCAATTTGAGGTTTTTTCCCTCATAACAATTATTTTACAGTACACTGTACCAGTAAGTATTGAGTCTGAATGAAAGATTTAGGCCTACAATAAATTTGGCTTTGTAGAGAAAATAATGAAGTAGTTCATATAGGCCTATCTGGATATCTGGAAATGCAAACAACCAAAAATATTTTTTTACGAATAGGCCTATGGGGCCTGACAAATCAGTAATAGGTACAGGACTGAAAAAAACCACTTTGCTAACATGAGGAACTTTTTTGCTTTCTACCTCACTAAATAACTAAATTAAATATTCATTGATATTTAACAATGCTAATTATTTATTTAGGACAATAAGGCCTAACTTAACGCAAAACTTACCTTATTGATATTTGAAATTTGTTCATTAGAACTGTCTCGTGATAAGATTTTCTTATTTCTTCTGCCTTTTTTATCTGTAAAATAATTTGGTGGAAGTGGCGTAGGAGATCCATCTAAATCAGGGAATATGTTATCAATCACATCACTTTCATCAGTTTTAGTGCTTGTTGATAATCTCTGAAAGTAAATTGTATTAAGTTATTCATAATGTCATGTCATTTAAGTTAATGGATACAGTTTCATACAGGCCTATCGCCTACACTACCTTACTACTGAATGAAAATATAAATAGATCCGATTGATTTATCTAATCATTCCAACCATCAATTCAACCTATACCTAAATAACAAAGACAATACAATTTATTACTAGGCCTAATTAGGCTGTGATCAGTATTTTTGTTTGCCTTTTAATTCCCACATTTAAGTTATATTCAAAAACAAGAATGGTAGCCATAGGCCTATAGGCCTATAGCTTTTTTTCTTCTCATTTGAAACCCAACCAACATGAAACCGATACCGACTAGAAGGCCTCTCCCTCAAACAACCTACTGTGGGCTAGTCTATGGGATTACTGGTAGGAACTAGATTATTTGGTCTTGATATCAATCACCACAAAGATTTTTGATGCCCATCATCACTTACACTTAGGCCTTGGAGCCTAGGCCTACTTGTTTACTTCACCCTTTTGGTGCTATGTGTCGATATATAGGCTATCATTCATTGTCTTATTCCCAAGAAATGCTATAATGCTTCGCCGATCATTCAAAAAGTGCGAAGGAACAACAGGACTACCTCGGCTCACCGCCGGTATTGAAATGCAGACTCAAACAGGAATATCGGCTGACTCGATTGTTATTTCAAAACGCCAATGATTTCATTCAATCCTCCATCCGATCATCAAGACACAAAATGTTGTTCTCTTGACAATTTATTTTTTTCACATTTTTATCTTATGTGCTCGCCGCCCCCTTAGAAATCCTACACTTTCAAAAGTTAACTTATATAAATAATTCCCCAGCACTTTTCAAAAGTTATGTAATATTTTCTTAGCACCGAAAGGGTTGAGTAGGCCTATGTATTTACATATTTTATAATGCCAACGAACATGGTGATAAACAAAATAGTGTTGAATTTACTTACCATTGACAGATTAATTTGAGCTTTTGTACAAACATCTTTAATTGGCCAATATCTATTTAATAACAAATTTGAACATGATACGATTGCCCTAGATCTGAATAAGGACATTTTTATCAATAGGCTTTATTAAAATTGATCATAACATAGATGAAAATAATACGTTTTAGGCCAAGAAGTCACTCATTTTTGCATATAACACTGCAACTGTTACTTTTGATCACAGATTCACAGAGAGAGGTTAATTCAAATCATAACATAGCTTAAATCAAAACATAACCTCAAAGTAATTTTTTCCTCTAGTTCACAGTTCACCATGAGGTTGGCTTTGGTGTTTTACCATGAAACCACAGGGCTCAATAGTATTATTATAATACTATATAATAATACTTTAGTACATTTGAGTAAAGATGGCATTATTTCATTTCTTACAATATCCTGATGGTTTTTTACTAAACACCTGGATCGGTAACTGAAATGGCGGAATAGTGGTAAAAACGAGCCGGCTTCCCCCACCACTAGCCAGTATTACCGCCGCTGCACCGCCGCCGCACCTGAATATCAGCTGACATTATTGTTATCGGTGCGTCATCTGCATTCTTGTTTGATTACATTCTTTTAAATGTTCAATTATAATTATGATGAAAGATGGTTCTGTACTGTGCAGCTTTTTGATGTATTAGGGCACATTCCAAAGGCTGAAATTTATTAATTTATAGGTAGGAAAGACTAAAAAACTACAGTATTAGTGTAGTTTAATTAATTAATTTAAATTACAGTACATAATTACTCGCACAGGATTGGCAACACTGACCACGGATGTAACGGCTCGTTTGGGCAACACGGAGTTGCCGATCCAGGTGTTTAGTATATATCTATGGTCTGACAACGTTCACGCCACCCTCGGCATCAGCCGATCCCAACAAACTCTACTGGAAAACCGTTAAAGCAGATTTCTTGCTCAGTTGAAACGTGAAATTTTCACGTCACGTGGCTGACAATTGTAGCGCAAAGTTATCCGTAAGCATGTGTGCTATCCATAGTGATATATACTAATACAACTGGATCGGTAACTCCATGTTGCGAAAACGAGCCGTTAGGCCTACCCCCACCACTAGCCAGTATTCGTGGTCAGTGTTGCCAACCCTGTGTGAGTAATTATGTACTGTAATTTAAATAAATAAATTGATTAAACTACAGTAATCCTGTATTTTTAGTCTTCCTTACCTATGAAATGATAAATTTCAGCCTTATGAATGTGTACTAATACAACCAAAAGCTGCACAGTAAGAACCATCTTTCATCATCATAATCATAATTGAAAATTTAAATGAATGTAAAACAAACAAGAATGCAGCTGACGCACCGACAACAATCATGTCAGATGTTATTCAGCGCGGCGCGGCGGCGGCGCAGCGGCGGCAATACTGGCTAGTGGTGGGGGAAGCCGGCTCGTTTTTACCGCTATTCCGCCATTTCAGTTACCGATCCAGGTGTATTATTATATATCTATGGTGCTATCTGGGCAGATAGTACCAGATAGTACTTTCGCTCAAGGAATCTAAAATAAATAAAGACAAGGTAGGGGTCAGGACATGCAATGCCCTCTATGCACCAGATGTTCTTTTGCAACTATGACATCATCATTATCATTACCATCTATATATATATATATATATATATATATATATAATTCTGTAAGCGAAATTTCTTGAGCAAAATTGTGAGCGTGATACAAATTGCAGGAAGATGGGAGTGGTCTCAAATTAAAGGTCTTGGTCCCATACACGAGGGAAAACTATCGGCGTGTCCATAATGTTAACAGGAAATGAGAAATCACGTAAAACGTCCTCCATAAGAATAGCATGGGGATTAGAAAAACGTCTGCTTTGTGTACATTAAAACATGTGTTATGGTTTAATTTTAAAACGAGACACAGATGGTAACATTAGGTGAAGATGATAAAATAATTCACACCAAGAGAAGCAATCTATATATGTAATTCTGTAAGCGAAATTTTTGGAGCAAAATTGTGAGCGTTTTACAAATCGCAGAAGATGGTAGGGGTCTCAAATTTAAGGTCTCGGTCCCATACACAAGGGAAAATTATCACCGTGTACATAAAGCTACAAGGAAATGAGAAATATAGTAAAACGTCCTCCATAAGAATAGCATGGGGATTCAAACAAATGTCTTGCTTTGTGTACATTAAAACATATGTCATGGTTTTATTTTAAAACGAGAGGCAGATGATAATATTGAATGAAGACCTATTAATAAAAAAATGACAAAAAATATACCTAGAGTGGTAATGCTATAATAAGACTTTTATGAGCGACTAAAAATTCTCCTAGAATCATTAACATCCTTTCAAACTATTACAAGTTGACTGCTGATTTTCACTATTGTTTCAATAATTTAAATTGTGAAAAAAAAACTGAGCGTGTATACAAATTATAAAATACACTCTGATCGTGATAGAGACGCAATGGGCAATGAATTTTGGTCTGAGAAACGCCTACATTATTTACATTAAAACATGTTTTGGTTTTATTTTAAGACGAAAAGTGTCAAATGATCATATTGAGTGACGATGATACATCAATTAAAACTTAATTCAAGTGTATCAGTCAACGTAGTATTGATATTATGTTACCTGAATTTTTCCAGAAAGCTTTTGGTCATCTCATAGATTGCCAAACTATAGGAGAGAGTAAAAATCAAAGACGTTAGTCCTACATACTAGGGGAAAATGTCGCAGGTCAAAAACTTTACTACAAAATGGGAAATACAGTATATAAAAACTATTTTCTGAAAGGTCCTCCTTAAAGATTCTTCATGTACGTATGGTGATTTAAAAAAGTCTGCTTTCTATAAATATACAAAATCAAGAGCTTCGATTAGGAGGAACGAATATTGACAGTAAGTGAAGATGATCTACTTTAAGGTTCTGTGTTTAAATTTAGTGACTAAAAAATAAAAAAAAAATCTGAAAGGAGCTAAAATATCCATTCAATTTGAGGACAAACAAGACAGTGAAATGGCTTTGGTACAAAAAGTTTATTGACTCTGAAATGGGTGCTGAACACCCGTCATATTTTTTCTCATTGCTGCTTTTCTATGTTATATTAAAAAAACGTCATAGCTCAACTGATTTTTCATAGATCGATATAAGTTCAACAGACAAAATGAAATATTTACAAACGGGTGGCATAACAGTATATGATTGTAAAGAGTGCTTTGGGGGCATTTTTTTTTTTTTTTTTTTTTTTTTAGGGAGAGGCGGAAAAATGCATTACGGACACAGGTGGCCAGCCTGTAGTGCGGGGCTCCCCTAAAAACGAGTTTACCCACTAAAAAACCTCCTCTACTCTTTAGGAATCTAACCTGGAATTGTTTGTCACATTACGTCAGGCTAGGCCTAAATTTGGCTTACGCCCGTGGGGCTCGCTCCTTATCCAGCCGCTCGATCAAGGGATCTGGGCCACTTCACGGTCCAGATCGGTTTTCTTTTCCAGGAGGATGCCCCGGACGAACTGTGACAAACAATCCCAGTTGCCCTCATCCTCCAAAATCTTTTGGCAGACCGAGTCCACCGAAAATGCACCAAAGATTTGTGTGGCCTCCAGGCGGGGCCCTTCCCAACGGGGACAGCGGAAGAATGTGTGTTCCGCATCGTCGGGAACACCCGGGCAATAAATGCAGTCCGGTGAACCGGTCTTTCCCATACGGTTCAGGTACGACCGAAAATAGCCGTGACCTGTCAAAAATTGGGTCAGGTAGTAGTCCACCTCCCCATGCCGCCGTTCCACCCATGGTTGGACCTGCTTGATAAGTCGCGCAGTCCATCGTCCTCGGGTGTCGTGCTCCCAGCTGTGTTGCCACTGCTGGTAGGTTCGGGAGCGCTCTTCTGTTCTTGCCGTGTCCTTGCCGATCTCGCCTTGTCTCTGATAAATCGCTTTCCTCTCCCCTGCCAAGAGCTTGACAGGGATGACTCCGGCGACCACCAGGACGGCAGGCTCGGACACTGTCCGGTAGGCGGAACACACCCGGAGCGCAGCTTGACGCTGAACCCGGGCGAATCGCAACCTGTAGCACTCCTTATCTAGAGCGCCTGCCCACACCTCTGCCCCGTAAAGAAGCACGGACTGGACCGCGGACATCAACAGACGTCTTCTGCTGGATCGGGGACCCCCGACATTGGCCATCAGCCTACTAAGGTAAGTCACTACCTTAGCGGCCTTGTCCGCCGTACGGAAGATCTGATCCCTCCAGCTTAACTTGGTGTCCACCATAACCCCGAGGTATTTGGCGGCACGAGTTGATGTGACCACCTCCCTTCCCACTCGAAACGGGACGACGGTGTCGATCCTCTTCTTCGTAAGAATCACGATCTCCGTCTTACTGAGAGCAAGTGAGAGACCGTGATCGGACATCCAGTTGTTGACCACCCGCATAACTCGGTTCAACTTCAGTTGGGCCAGCTCAACGCTGCGTGCAGCAATGAGAGCTGCGACGTCATCGGCGTACCCAACCAAAGTGGTTTCCTCAGGCATCTCGGACCTCAGGAGGCTGTCATAGGCAACGTTCCAGAGATCCGGGCCGAGTATTGAACCTTGTGCGGCACCAGAAGTGACTTCCATCGTCCGCGTTCCGTCCCTCGTGTCATAAATCAGGCTTCGAGAGCGTAGATAATCCTCGACGAGCCGCAACAGATATGCAGGAATACGAAAGGTGTTGCGAAGCGCATCCAACATATCGACCCACCTCGCCGAGTTGAAGGCATTCTTGACATCAAGCGTAACAAGAAGCACTACTCGGCGGGAGAAATGGTTGTGGCTCTCGGCTCTCTCCACAGCTCTCTGAACTTCGGTGACAGCGTCGATCGTTGACCGTCCCTTTCTGAAGCCGTACTGACGGGGGCATAAGTCCCCGGCAGCTTCCACGGCAGAAGTCAGGCGGGAACGGATCAGCTTCTCGAACAGCTTCCCAGCCGTGTCCAACATGCAGAGAGGCCTGTGGGACGACGGCAGCTCGGGATCACCTTTGCCCTTGCTGATCAGTACAAGCCTGGCTGTTTTCCAGGGAGCCGGAAACACCCCTTCTACCAAACAGGCATTGTACATTCTCAACAACAAGTCAGCGTTGATTAAAAATACTTTCTTTAAAGCCTCACTGGGAATCCCATCCGGGCCAGGAGCCTTGTTGCTCTTCAGGGAGAGAACGGAGGTTTCCAGCTCCTCGAAAGTGAAAAGTGGAACGTCCTCTACCCGTCCGAAGTCAACCGGCGGTCGCTGTGGATGTTCAGGAAACAACGCAGCGACGATCCTCCCCATGGTGGCGCCCTCCATGATGGAAGGTGGAGAGCGGGCGCCGAGTTTCTGTGTTACAAGTTTGTAACCCAGGCCCCACGGGCTCCTCCAGCTATTCGCCTTGCTCCTGTTGATCGCCTGGCGGAGAGATTTTCTCGCAGCTTTATAGGCCTCCGACTTACGAACTCTGTCTGCGGGAATTCTCGCTCTAGTGGCGGCTCGTCTAGTTCTTAAACATGTTCTTCTGAGTTCCGCAATCTCTTCAGTCCACCAGTAAACGGGTTGTTTGTCGCGTCGGGGTTTCCTTCGCGGCATAGACTGGTCGCAGGCCGAGACGATAAGTTCCATCGTGGATGTTACTAGTGCCTCGGCTCCAGCCTCACCAGGATTCCCCTGCGCTCCCCGAGAGATGACTTCGGTGAACTTGACCACGTCCAGTTTGTTGGTGTTCCACCGGCGTGGCCCTTCCCGAGATGCGGAAAATCGACGATTTGCCTGATCATGCAGGTCAAACACGATGTATTGGTGGTCGCTACCCGTGTAGTCCTCGACAACCCTCCAGCCAGAGATCCTCGGAAGGAGCGACTCAGACGCAAAGGTGACGTCAGGGATCGTGCCTCTCTGCCCGGGGCGCCGAAAAGTAGGTGTGTCGCCCTGGTTGAGGACGACAAGACCGGCCCTGGCGATGAAATCCAGGATGTATTTCCCCCGGGAGCTGGTAGAGGGCATTCCCCACTCGACGGCCCTGGCGTTGAAATCGCCACCAACGACGACATGCCCGGTGGTGCCGAGAACGCACTCCTCTAGGCTATCTATCTTGTCGCGAAAGTCCTGGACGGCCTCGTTGGGTGTGAGGTAGCAACTGAAGATAGTCACGTCCCTACACCGAACCCAGACGAATCCTCGGCCGCGCCCGTGACTCCGCACCAAGACATCCTGTGTATTACGCGCCCAAAATGCAGCAGTACCGAGGCTGTCGGAGATCCAAATGTTTGGGTCTCTGTCCCGATACTGTTCGCTGATAAGGAGCGCGTCAGCACCAAGTTCTCGGGCAAGCTGATCTAGAAGGTTATCAGCTCCCCAGGATCTATGAAGATTGGCCTGGAGGATGCGAATTACCGGCCGCTGCCTTTTGCCTGTTCAAGTGCGGCTCTGAAGGCACCGCACTGACCAGACCCGGGTAAGTGACCGAGGGCACTGGAGACTGAATCCTTGCAGAGGAAGCAGGATGGGCTCGAGGAACATTCCTTGCGTTTGTGGCCCTGGCCTCCACACTGAAAGCAGTTGGCACTCCTGTCGGGCCCGTTACAGTTTCGGGAGGAGTGGCCGAAACCGAGACCTCGGAAGCATCTCGAAACTACCACCCTCCGTTTGAGCCTGCAACTGACCCAACCGACTCTGAGGTGCTGAAGGCTAAGCAGCTTATTGGCGTGCTTTTCGCCCATCTCAGCAACAGCCATCCTGAGTTGACTTCGGTTAGGCTTTGTCAGCCATACCCTCACTCCATCAGCCGGTATCTCCGGGAGTGCCACCTGGATCGCACGGGTCACCTCATCTTCGGTGGAGAGGGCATCAAGGTCCCGAATCTCGACCGAACATTTCGGTTCTAGGGCCTTGATGGAGCCTTTGTCCCCAAGTGCAGTCTTGAGGGAAGCGGCAAAACCGATCTTGTCACTCGACTTCCCCAGTTCGAGGAGGACATCCCCGTTCTGGGTTCGCCGAATAGACTTGATAACGGTGTCGGTCTCTTCCGGTTTGGCCTGCGATCTAATCTGACCCAGAACATCAGCAAAAGATCGCCCCCCTAAGGGCTTGATCAAGATTGCCTCCGTCCTGGGCTTCTTAGGCCTGGGTTGTTTAGGCTTTCTGACAGACTTGCCAGAGGCCTCCCCCACCGGGTTTGAGACTTGCGTCCGCTCCACCCTCGACGCACTTTTCGAAGCTGCCTCCACTTGCTTCTGCCTCCTCCTTTCTTTCTTAGACAGGCGCGTCTTCCAGCCCCCCAAAGGTGTTGAGGCAGAGTTTGCTGCCAAGGCAGGATTAGCCGCCGGAGCAGGAACCTCTGCAGGAGTAGCCGCTGGAATCGCGACAGCGCCCGGGGCGGATTGAGTAGCCTGGACAGGAGATGTCTGCGATGCCGCAGTGACAAAAACCGGTCTCGGCACTGAGTCCACCTCAACAAGCTCAGGGCTTTCCGGCGAAGAACCGCTCTGCCTCTTCTTTCGCTTTCTGGCTTGAGTCTGGGACTCAGCCAGATGAGCTTGAGGCGAAGCAGACATAACTCGGTTCATAAAGTCGCGCTCCTGCTTCACTGCCTTCAGCCTGATCTTCCGGCATTCCTCGATTTCGCCAAGGAAATCCTCGAGTTTTGGAATTCCGTCCTTAATCGCCTTGTTGACGTTCTTCTGAATAAGGAGAGCCTTGGCCATCTCCTTCAAAAGATCGTTCATTTTCTTCAGACATGAGTCTTCCTCCTCGTTGGCATCGTCCTGCTGCTGCCGAAGCATTTGCATCTCGAATGCCGGACGAAGAGGACTCTTCCTGGGAGGAATTCCTTGCATCCCGGCTAGAGGTGTTACCGGCTCAGTCACCCCCATACCCAGCTTAACCTCATCCTTCTCCTTTCCGGTTACGGCCGACGATCCGGCGACACCAGCAGCCTTGAACGGGATCGGCGGAGGGGAGGCTTTAATTCCCCCCGTCGGCGTCCCAGTCTTCGAGGTCGGAGACCTCTGCAGTTTTGAGCTGCGCTTAAAGGCGGCCTGCTCATTCTCCTTTAATTTCGTGTTTTGGTTTTGAAAATCCATACTTTTGTTTCACCAGCGCATCGTGCGGCAAGAGGCGGCCCTTCATTGGCCGGGAGCGGGTACACCCTCGGAGGTCTACCCCCCGTAGGAGATAAGACACCCCTACCCCAGGACTCTGGGGCCCGAAACCTCCGTTTGCCCAGCACCGATACACAAAATGTGCCGGACGTGCTGGGGGTCGCACCGTGGCAATGCAGAGTCCGATCTCTGCATCCATGCCGCACTTCCTGACTAAGGTCCGAAGCGGCTGGCTTCTGACGACACACTGGAGGAGACCATCGGCAGTGCGAGGCACACATCAGTCCCTGCAACACAACAGGGACACTCCCAGGACCCCCCAGCGTGCGCCGGTCGAAAGAAGGTGGAAAGACACCCTTGATTCGGGGTCGAAAACAAGAAGGTGAGCAAGGTTAGCTCAGGAAAGAATAAAGACGGTGAGCTAAGACCTGAAAGATGAGAAGAAAGGCCCTAGCTCGGGAAGAACTGTGAGGAGGGTCTCACAGCTTGGCTCAGGTACCCCGGGGTCGCCAAGAAACACCCGTACAGTGGAAAGCCCACTGCCCCCTTTGGGGGCATATGGCCTGTTCAAAGGATTTAAAATTATATATATAGCCTATTAAAATTTAATTTAGTGAAGAACTGGTAATCTGCTATGGTTCATGCTATTTTAATTTTAGGGGCTTTTGCCCCTATGAGCCACTAGTTATTAGTAAATGGTGAAGTCATAGGTGCAAAAGAACACCTGGTGCATATAGGGTGTTGCATGTCTTGACCCCTACCTTCCCTTTATTTTATTTTAGGTACCTTGCTTTTGCTGACGTCTTGAGTTTATACTTTACAGCTGCTAACTTGAAAATAAATTAATTTCTTTACCAATGTTAATCAAATAATAAAATTACGAACTATAAGGGATCGTAGGGCACTTCCTTTTAAATTGATATTTAACAATTTACTTTAGAAACAACTTCACACCGACCTCTATCCAATGACACCAAAATAATTAAAATTGGTTGAAAACTGTGGGAGGAGTTCCTTGCACAAAAAACAATGTTGTGTATTAAATATGTATAGATGATTTAACCGTGCATTAATGTAATACTAGTTAATTGTCCATGGTCTGCTATGGTGATGACTTCATTATAATATAAAAAATTAACCGCAAAATATATTTTAAGTTTCGTTCAATACTTTCGTTCTTTAAAATTCCTGGTGCCTTA
The DNA here is from genome assembly GCA_030545055.2 of Neoaliturus tenellus. Classification (NCBI taxonomy): domain Eukaryota; kingdom Metazoa; phylum Arthropoda; class Insecta; order Hemiptera; family Cicadellidae; genus Neoaliturus; species Neoaliturus tenellus. Next base: position 108,006,179 of record CM061537.1, read on the forward strand.
TACTATAGAACTTTATGTACTTAAAATAGAGAGTATCTACTGGACAATAAAGAACAACCTCTAACAAACTAATTACAGTTGATTATAACCTGCTCTAATCTTAGAGTCCGGCAGATATGTAACAATTATTGGAAGGATTGTGAATTTGATGATATGAGATCTAAAATTTGGAACACAAATACTACAAATACAAAAGTCTTAAATTTAGATAGGAGGCCATCTTTTCCATGTATGGAGATTTAACATTTTTTATCATTAATTTTTTTTAATTGCACAATTTTTAGTAACAAATCTTACAAAGACGTCTTCAGTGGTCACAAAAAAATTCTAAAAGAAAATATAATCAACCCAAGTAGCAAAACAATATTGTATCAATATTGTCGACAGTAATTTTTTCAACATTGATAAATATTTGGTCAATATTGAATAATATTTTAACAATTTTGTTAAAATGTTTTCGTGCAACCAAATACCTTGTCTAGACAATATTGTGGCAATATTGTTCAACATTGTAACAATATAGTCTGACAATATTGAGAAAGTATTAAAAAAAGGAAAATAAATATTGCTCAACCCCTAATACCAAAAAAAATGTAATAAAATTTTCTTTTAAAATAGTTCAAAAATACTTTTAGTTGACGAATTAAAACGTTTTTAAAACATTTAGAAAAATACCAAAGCATCAGAAAGGTCCCAGTCGCAGCTAGGATTCGATCCCGCGACCTTCAGACTACTGGGCCACACCCTTACGCCACGCCGATTCGTACCGGCAGGGGATTTTTTACACTACTTGGCCAATTGATACACAAATTCTCTTGTGTAAACCCATTTTTCGTGAAGGCCTATATATTTTATGTCGTTGCAAATACGTTAGGCCTTAACTAGAGTTTCCAGGAATAAGAAATATTTCATATGATAAATAAAACATGTTTGTATCACGTGGAAATATTTAACAAGTTACATTTACATTTTACAGTCAAATTACAAATTATATTTACCAAATTCATTAAACCATTACTGGTATTTGGTTGTTTCAAACTAAAAAAAATCACATAACCAACAAAACACGACGGTTATACGACAACAATAACACTTGCCGCTCTATAGCAACGGACCAGCTGACAAACGTCATACGGCTTAAGAAACCACTATTTGGTTATTTCAAACTAAAAAAAAAACATCACATATAAAAAAACAAAAACTTTTCGATTAAGTTATACGACAAAAATAACACTTGCCGCTCTAAAGCAACGAACCAGGTGACAAATGTCACACAGCTTGAGAAACCATTATTTAGTTTTTTCAAACTGAAAAAAACGTCACATAACCATAACAAAACCTAAACATTTACATGTAGTGAAAATTTGGTGAAGATAATTTAAAGCCTAGTCTTACAGCGTTTTTTTGTGTTAGTATTTTTAAATTTTTTGTAGGCCTTAAAAGGGTTAACAAAAAATATTTCCCAAAAATATAAATCAATATTTAAAAGATATATTGTTTCTATATTTTGACAAAAATATTTTCCAAAAGATATAAATCAGTATTTAAAAAATATTGTTTCTATATTTTGAAAATAATGTTTTACAACATTGTCTCAACATTAAATCAATATTAAAACGATATTTTTCAATGTTTTCTGATTATTTTCTTAACAATGTTGTCGGCAATATTAAACAATATTGTTTTAATATTTTTACAATATTGTTTGGTATTGATATATGATCCGAAGCGATAAAGAGATCGATTTTTCATTCAATAGTATTTCCTACATACTATTAAATGGAAAAACCTATGGATACAATCTTTATATCGCATTGGATAAAATATCAATGGATCTGGTCAGATTTTCATTGGTATTTTTCTGTGCAACCAGTCGAGACAATTTATTGTTTGAAAATACTAATTTGTTTATTTTTTGAGCTTTTGTAAGATTTGTTACTGATAATAATACAATTTTAAAAATTAATGGTAAAAAATGTGAAAACCCTTTCTGATAACCTGTAATAGAACATTCATGGAATATATATATATATATATATATATATATATACAGGGTGTTCGGGGAAAAACGTTTCAGGAATTCAGGAGGTTATTTCCCACATCAAAATAAGCAAAAAAGTTCCTATAAACATATGTCCTAAAATGCTTCGTTAACCCGCTAGCCGCCATTTTGTTTTTTACACTAAATAATTTTTATTTCCGTAATGGATCATTGTATTAAGATAATATTTGGCATGCACCTTTATCATAGCAATACCCATTTTCAAGAAAAAAGTTATTTTTTTTCCAATGTGTATTTTCAAAATGGCGGCCATTTTAAAATTTTTAACTAAAATATCTCAAAACCGGTAGTTTATAAAAATTTTATTAGACACAAAAAAGTTGACGAATTTAATTATCTAACCAATGGTACCAAGTTTGTAAGGATCCGACAACAAATAACTGAGTTATTGAGATTTTTCACTTAAAATTACCTTAATTTGCATCAATGTTCTTATGCATAAAAGTATCAATAACTCCGTTATTTGTTGTCAGATCCTTACAAACTTGGTACCATTGGTTAGATAATTAAATTCATCAACTTTTTTGTTTCCTATAAAACTTTTATAAAATTTACCGGTTTTGAGATATTTTAGTTTAAAATGGCCGCCATTTTGAAAATACACTTTGGAAAAAAATAACTTTTTTCTTGAAAATGGGTATTGCTATGATAAAGGTGCATGCCAAATATTTTCTTAATACAATGATCCATTACGGAAATAAAAATTATTTAGTGTAAAAAACAAAATGGCGGCTAGCGGGTTAACGAAGCATTTTAGGACATATGTTTATAGGAATGTTTTTGCTTATTTTGATGTGGGCAATAACCTCCTGAATTCCTGAAACGGTTTTTCCGAACACCCTGTATATATATATTATGAATTTTATTTTTATATTTTATTTTATATTTTATTTTATATATATATATATATATATATATATATATGTAGATTAGTATTTGTGTACCAAATTTTAGATCATTATTATCAAACTAACAATTTTTCCACATTTCTGCTGGACTATTATTCTTATACTCTCAAACAAGAACTGTTTGTACAGGCGTAATTTTTTTCCCGTCTTAAGATTTTCACTTGTTTTAAGGATAATTTGGTGACGAGTAATAAAGGAAAAATCCAGTTTTCATCCTAGAGACCTTCAAAGTCAAAAAGAAATTTCACACTAATTGAAGAACCTGTGGGTTCACATATTTACTGCCTCATTTATTATAATGTAAAAAGACTGAAATTTTCATCATATATTGAAGGACAAAAGGTTAGCTGTTATGGTAATAAACCATCTGTACTCAATTCTTTTCCAGAGAACATATGTTACAGTGTTTGTTTTTTCTACCTACAAACAAAAACAAAGTAAATTTATTGGTGGTATGTCTGATAAAATTTTTTAGAGACCTTGCATTTTAAAATTTTAATAACCAAATACTTAATTTTGAACAATTATCTTCTGTAACTATACTGCATTTATGGCACACCTAAAATAATGTTGACTTCTAAGAAAGAAAACCGATACAATGCATACATGAAAAAGACAGAAAACGGAATTATTGTCAAGACAGTTGATTCAGTGACTGGCTTTGAAAACCTTATAAAATTTACTTCAGATCCTTTCTCGGTCCCCAGAAATGCAGTTGTCAGATGTCCTTCTAAACCAGGTTTTAAATCTAGTATGAAAAGATCAAGGGAAGGTTAGTATTTTTCAAATTAGCACATTTGGTTATAATTTTTTAAATCTTTTTTATTTGCACCAAAGGAGTTGTTTTTGTTGTTAGGGATTATAAGAAAAAATGTTTCAAGTATTGTATTACAATTAATTTACAGTACTGGTACTTAATACTAAATGTTCAACTAACTCAACTCCAACAATTAGGAAACCAAAGCTTATTTTAAAATTGATTTGCATATTTTGTAGCCTAACTATTGGTGAAAATAGTGATATAGTGATAATATAGAGACAATAGTTAAAATGCAGTCTGGCAAGTTCTTTCAAACAATGGATACACATGATAGACAAATATGCGTTTCCTGTTAAAATCATTTGAACTATTTACCGTTGGAGCTCTCTGAAAAAACCTTTATATATTTATTTATGTGACAGGAGTGAATAAATAATTTATCACACCAAATATTTGACTGCTTTTTTAAAGTAACAATTAGACCTGGTAACATATTTTCTTTAATTTCTTACACAGTTATTTATCAAATACAAAACATAAGACAATTCTATGTGTGTTTTCTTCCACATGAACTTTATGTAAGTAAATTATTGTTTTTTTGCAGAGAGTTCAAATGTAGTAAAAAAGTTTAATAACCTCAGACCATATCTGAGAGAACTTGAAACAAATATTTCTGGATTTAATATATATGAAGACAGTTGCTCATCCCTGGATATACAGAACCCTAAAATTATATTTGTTGCAAATTCCCAAATTGCTAAAGAAAATGCGGTTAATTTAAATATTCCTGGAGAATTGATGGATGTTTGCTATAAAAGTGATTCAAAAACAAATGGTACAATTTATTTAAAAGCAAAGTCTTTTATAAAGCCCCTGACCATAGTTATTGGTGATTATTTAATAAACATTAATGTCTGTCATAATCTAATACCAGACAAACCTTCTGAAAATCACATTAAGCCAAAACAACAAGAAAATGAAAGCCCGACAGATTGTAGCTCACAGAATTTACAGTTATCAAACATTAATGAATATTCTGATGTGAAAGAGTCATTTATTAAGTTAAAAGATGATAGGTGTTGCTTGGGAATAAAAAACCTAGATCGTATAACACAAACCGAAGATGCTAGTGATAATCATCTGCAGCTAAACGACATAGGAAATGTAACTGAAACATATGCACCATCTCCTTCAATTTTATGTAATTCTTCTCTGAATGAAAACTCTTCAGAAATTCATAATGCTTCTACAAAAAATAATTTATCGGAAATCAATAACTCCTTGTTTCCAAAATTAAAAGATAGTACCACCTCTTGTTATTCGGTAAACGTGGAAGGTTCATTCATTAGTACAAATAAAATGTTTGCAAATGCAGTGAATGAAATTAATTTACCTGAGAACACTAAGTTGGGAATTGATCAAATGTTGGAGTCAAATATTTTATCACAGATAAAAAGTACAACTGATCCAAAAAAATCTGTTGGGCTTAATAGAAGATGCAGCAATATTGCGTTGTTTGAAATTAAAAAGAAACTGAGCGAGGCAAGTGTGTCCTTACATACGCTGACTTCTATAATTGAGTCGCTCGATAACTCTCCAGCAAATAGAAACTCTGAATCTAAAGAAACTGAGAATTTAAATCATATTGAAATGACGTGTAAAAAGTCCAATAACAATAAAATTTTATTTGAAAGTGGTCAAACAAGTTTATCCTTAACAAATGTTAAATTTACCCATGTTGATAATACTGAGTTAGACATGGTGTGCTCTGTTGAGAATGATACGAATAATACATACAGTGGAAATATGTTTCAGAATGCAAAGACTGCTACTCTAGTCATTAATCATCAACGTCAATTAAATGATGTGGAAAAAGAAATATTATTGGCTAGGCCTACAGAGAAAATGGGCGCATTGCCAAAAAATCAAACAATTGGTTATGAAAGTTCAAATGATTTAATAAAGCATAACAAGAGCAATACACATAATAACCTAAACTATAAAACACTCTTTACAAGGAGGAAAAGAGTACTTAATATAAGTGATAATGAAGAGAAATCTTCTCCAAGAGTAATAAAAACGAATGGCCCAAAACTTCTCTTTCATAATAAAAGGAAAGCCCAGTCACTAAACAACATATTTCAGGCAAGAACTTGCTGTGAATGCAATCACCATAGCGGTAAAGATAAAGCTTCTAGAAGTCACCTAAGAAGTTATTGGAACAAATTGAATCCAAAAAATTTATTCCGTAGATCAAAATATAAGACGAATTTGAAGCTCTTTGAATCAATCACAGATGAGCTTACTGGATCCAATAAAAAAGAATTCAAATGTAAAGGTAAAAGTGTTGAAGATACGTTGAAAAAAGATACTTTAAGAAATCATCATACAAGTAAAAATGACATTAATTACTGTGATTTTAGTGGAAGAAATAGTATAAGTCGTCAAATAACAAATCAAGAGCTTGTGGAGAAAAATACTTTATCACAAGAAAAACACAATTTTGTACAAGAAGTAAATGAATGTTCTACTAGTAGTACCAACATAATTTATACAAAATTAGATTTCGTTTCTGACGACCATTTTTCACAACCAGTTGAAGATTCTGTAATGAAAATATCAGGTCTCTCCCAACATAAATCTTTTACCAGTTCTTCTGGTTACTTTTCTCTACCATCTCAAGATTCTACGTCAAAAGAGTCCCACCTTTGTGAAAAAGAGTCTGACATTAATGACGTGTGTTTTCCTACGACAAAAACAGTTACTGGAGAAAAAGTCAATAAAAATAAACAAACAAGCTTTGGCCAGATAATTCAACAAAACACTTTAAAAATGCAAACAGTTTCGAACAATTTTAAAATGGAAAATAACAGCAAGGACAAAAAATGTGAATTGCTGCGAAAATCTGGTAGTAGAAAAAACAAAGTATTTGAATGACTTCTATCTTTGACAATATTATTAAGGAAAGAGGTGGAGAGCTTGTAAATAAGGAATCATTCAAAATTCTGAAAGCCGATGAAGATACTAGGATAAAGAATGTGCCATGCATTAGGTAATTCAATTATGTTGGGACTCAACATATAAAATTTAATGTCAAAACCCACCGTGTGATTAAGTTAGACCAAAATATAAGTACAGTAATATTGTCTGCTAAAAATCCTGATACATTATGAAGGAATCAGAAAATCATAGTTTGAATCGAGCGCCCTCTGTACATTAAATTTGTTCAATAATTCTTTAAGAATATCAGTGAACAGAGGCTAACAAATCAAATAAGGTGAAAAATTTGTATGAATACTACAAATTTAAAACGTTACAGTTTTGGAACTCTGTATAAAAAAACTTGGACATTTTAAATTTGTATAAAAATGCACTTGAAATTAATAGCCTAAATCCAACTTGAATAAAGTTCTTACCATTTACAAAATTGTTAAACATTATTATTTAAATAAATTGCAAACCTTGAAAATATATGGTGATATAGGCCGACACTAATAAATATATACACACTAGGGGGCACGTGGGCAAATTGTGAATTTTATGATTCCGTATGAGAGAAACTCAACTAAAGTGCGTAAATGTTAATTATGAAGTGACAGATCTATTTTTCTTTACTACCTGGCTTTAAATTCATCTGAAAGTAGTCATCTGTTAAATTACAATTCACATTAAGGATCTTGTAATAAAAGTTGGTCAACATTTTAAAGCTCCCTCTATAGAAATAAATCAACGGCCAGGGGGGCGAAGCCCAAAACGAAATTACAATTTTAATTATCATTCGCCCACGCGCTACATCATAAGCTTTAAAATGACACCTCAGTCTTGAAAATCAATTAAGTAGGTCGAGAGAAAAAGTGGCGTTACAGACGAACCCCTTATAGAAATAATAAGTATCTGTTTAAATCTGCACTGAGAAAACTGGTATGTCGGATACAGTTATACAACGTCTGCAGCTGACTCCAAAAAAACCCACTTATATGTCTGGAACGGATGAATGTTGAACATATCCGAAACAAATATAAGCTTAATCAGCATCATGAACAATTTTTTATCGGTCATTGTGTTTGTTGTATCCAATTCTGATATAAACTACAACAGATACTCGCAATGTCTTGTCTTTCTCTATCATATGTTATCGAGGAAACAGATATAAGCTATACTACCTCCAGACAGAGAAAAGCTTTACACGTATATTCTTATATCTAATGCAGACATAGAATACATCATATACTGTTAATGTCCTGTCTATCTCTATTATAGTTATGTTTTACACAGATATAAGATATGCTAACTCTAGACAAAGAAAAGCTCTACACGTATCTTCTTATATCGAATGCAGATATATAGTATATCAGCTACTGGTAATGTCCTGTCTATCTCTATCATACGTTATTTGTCATACAGATATAAGATATGCTAACTCCAGACAAAGAAAATCTCTTCACATAACTTCTTGTATCCAATGCAGAAGTAGAGTATATCAGCTACTGGTAATGTCTTGCCTATATCTATCATACGTTATTTTTTAAATAGGTGTAAAATATGCCAACTCCAGACAAAGATAATCTGTATAAATAGCTATTTCTACCTTCTGCCGATGTAGTGTTTGTTGATTCCCGCCATACTGGAAACCGAATGGTTTATATTGATCTCAGAAACAGTTGTAAGCAAAATCAACCTTAGTAAGTTTACACAATATTTTACTGATGATTTAGATGTTAAATAACTACCTTGGTGTTAGAGAAGGTACTTTTAAAAAATAGTATTTATCTAGTGTAGATGTTATAATTTTGGATATTGCCATTTTACTTAAGGTGTAGAAGTAAAGGCCTTTTACATCACACTTCAGATATAACCATTTCAATTGCTATTTAGCTGCCCTAGTGGTTTGTAATAATAACTCATCACATTAGTCAATATTATAAACCATCTTAAGTTTTGAGTAGCAGTAATATATTAATGTTTTTCAGTTAGTATGTATAAAAGGTAATACGAACATACACACTGTGTTTATAATTTTTTTTATGAACAAATAAAGATTAAGTTTGGTATACCTTCTGTCAGTACAATTTTGTTACTGTTAAGCATAATTTTGTTGTTAACTCATGAAGTTATTAACTTTTGAATTTAAGATTCATGTATGAATAATTTTATTTTGCTGGAAATCACCAACGGTCAAAGTTTTCAGTAATTAGTAAATGTAATTACTTTTAAAAATTAATTATTTTTTCTTTTAGTTTTTTTAGTAAAATCTCTAACTGTCACAAATTATAATAAACATTGACCATTGGCGATAGGACAATCTATATGGTAACAAAATTATAGTGGAGGAAAGGGTCCTACAAATCAATAGTTTCATCACAAAAAATGTGATAAATAGTAAATCGCTTTTTGAGTCAGTTAATCTATGAAAATAATGGACTAATATTACATAAAAATTCTGACTATTTAAAAACTGATAAATAAATGTACAATAAATTAGACAATTCATTTTCTTAAATGTTTTGAAATAATTGATTGTGTTTAGACACAAATTAAAGTACCCATTAATATATATTTTTATAAATAAATATGTCATGTAATACACTAGGTTAAATATTCAAACGTTTTTCATTTACTCTCAATATTTATATTACTTTCCTAAACAAATGTTAATTTTGCCATTGAACAAGAAAACTCTGAATTAACAGACTTTAATTGTTATGGGAATTGTTTTGAAAAAAATTGCTGGCAAGAAAACTTACCCTCGTGAATAAATATAGCCCTTTTGTTGGTTAGTGCAATTGTCTTAAATGGCAAAGAAGTAGCACTAGCTCTATAAAACTAAAGTGGCTCAATAATTGATTGATGCATCTAACTACCTGTCTCATGTCTGCAGTGACTGACAAAATATATGATTTTTTATCAGAACTTTTATGGAAACCAAAGAATTGTGTTCCATTCCAATATTGTTCATGATGAATAAAAGCTCAATATTAGACTACTGAATGAGATTATAAGTTAGAAAGCTTAATATTGTTGTGGACTAAGAAAATAATTTTTACAAATGCCTATTGACTTTATTCACCTAAAAGACTTGGCAAACCATTATTTATTCTCTCATTTATTTTAGATCCATTGGTTATCAAATATTTACGTTTAAGGCTAATACTTTTAAAATGAATAAAAATATGTTATTATGCATACAATTTTTTTTATGTTATTGTTTTGATTAATACTTTAATATCCTAAAACAGAGAAACTAATATAAATAAACAAAGACCTTCTAAATGTCATAAAATTTTAAGACATTTTTAATGACAGAAATTTGCATTAGCCAGCTTTTATGCTGATTCTTCAATTTATACGATATCTTATTTATATCATCAGAATCTATAACCACAATTTGTCTAGCTTTGTTAATATAACATTATTAATGATGAGTGTATGTAAATAAATTTATTTTTACTCAAGTTTAATAAATAAATATAATAATAAATGAAATAGATATAATTGTATAAAATAGAAGTAGGATTTAAAAAATGAACACTATGATTCTGAGAACCAGGTTTATTGCTTTGTTAAACATACTTACACACAGAAATAATAACTACCAACCCAAAAAATAAAACAAATTACCTATGCATTAATAAAAAATAGTAAAAATTGTTAATTACACAGTTTTATAATGTTCTCAGTAACACATTAGGTTACATTAATTAAACAGTAAAATCTAAGACTTTTATAAAATAATATAAAAAAGACTCATATAAGAACAATCTTTTTTAAGTTCATAAAAATAATTAAATAATAATAAATTAAGGTTAAGGTAGTTCTCATCTTCACCCGCAAAATCGTGCATATGACAATTTTTCTCAATTAAATACTGTGATGAGTTGTTAAAGGCTGGCATAAAATAATTTGACCGAGTGAAAAATCTAAGGCTTGTCAAATTATTAATTAGATAGATTAAACAATAAAATGATTGTGTAGTAATAAAATTAGGTATCTGTTAGAAAAAGTTTAATATCTAAATAATTGAGTTTAAATAAAAAAAATAAAAATTATATAAGCATGAACCATTTTGTTCCTGATAGAACAAACTTAATTCCATAATTAATGTCATTTTCATACTTCCTATTAAATTTAGTCATTATATTTATATGATTAATATATCAATATGAACAAAAAACTTAAATGGTTGGTTTATGATGCCAATGGATTAAGAATTAATAAAAATGAGTACAGACTTATTACAACTAACTATAAGTAAAAGTCTTATAAAAGTTTTGATAATCCAAGTTTGGTCCTAAAAATTCTAATCCATCAACCATCTTACTGCAATATAAAAATATGGAAAAATGTCTTACATGATATGTAGTCTACATCTAACATAATATACATACATCATACATCTATGTACACATACATGATGTCAACCGGTCACACTTGTTCCCATCCATAATGAAGTAATATCAACAACAATCACATTCACTGTATAACTTTGAATCACAACAAAACAGAATAGCTAACAGAACATTACGACAACCTAGGCACTGTACAAAATCATTAACTCGAGGAATACTCGTGGTTAAATTAAACTGAAACTAACGCGAACGCTACCGACTAGCGAACGGGGGAACGAGAAACGACCAGTACACATCACGGCACCACTGCTGAAACTGCTGAGGTCCACCCCGGAGAAGAATTCCGAAATGAATACACGTCCAGGTGGAATTAGTTTGACTGTAGTGCTTCCCGCCAGAAGGACTCTTTAGTTCAGATATAACTCTGTCTGTATCCGACATAAGATATCCATTACAAATCATTAAAATCAAGTTAAGATATAACTATAACTAACTTATAGAGTTCACAGTGTTTGTTGCACACATACCGTATGCTTGTTACTTACTTTCACCACATAACTGTTACAGAAATACCAGTTACATTTTGAAGATGTATATATAAAAGATAAATACAACTGTATGCAAATTAGTAACAAATTGAATTGTGGCATGAGATATTTCGTGTTATCCTTGTTGATACCTAATAAATTATATCCAGCTAATTATTAATATTTAACAACAAATTAAAAGGATGGAAAGAAAAGGCACTATAACTATATTTATTCCAGGAAAACGTTAACGGCACACGTGTTGTTACAAATGTATTAGCCTATATTAATTCGCTATATAATTTTTTAAACTTGAAAATCATATGCGTCGTCGTGTACCTTAATTGTATTTAATTATCACGCCCACAAGTTCAATAATACCACAAATATTAAAAATTAGTAAGATGATAATAATAAATAAATCATGAACAATTAACTATATATGCAATTCTTTAATAGCTTTAAGTTGTCCCAAAGAGATATTGCGTATTTTATATTAAATAGTAAATAGTAGTTTTATATTTGCGTAGTAAATTAAATTAAACTTATAATATTTGGCTTAATGTAAACAATGGTTGGTCCAATAAAACAGCCACATCAATAACTTGATGTGTGACGTGTATAATTTATTTTAATATGCTCGAAAAACCTGTTATAAAAACACTATCAGTAATGATTTTTAAAGTTTTTATTTCTTGTGGTTTAGTCAATGTATTTAAAATAAGTTAACCTTTTGTTCTTTATTAGCTATCAATAATATAATATGCTTTTATAAGGCTAAAGAAGTATTGCTAAACGCAAAGATAGTGTTATGTCTATTGTGTGATATGTCTTATGTTTAATGCGTATCCAGTGTTATGTCTTCCTCAGTTAAAAAGTATTTTTTTACTACAACCATTTAATTTGTAAATTTCAGATACTTGTTTAAATGTGGCAGATAATTATTTTGACAATGAAGGTTATAATATTACTGAAATAGATATAAAGTATGGATTTCATCAGTTATACGTTTACACAGATATTTAGTATCGGAAGTACACGTTTAATGGGGGCTATAGACAAAGCTTATATCTAGAACCAACTTAGTGCACCCAAGGCTGTGACGTCATACATTCAGATATAAGCCGTATTTTTGCTGCAGTCAAAGTTATACGTTCGGAGAACACAACTAATATGACTTCTAGACACAAGCCAATAGCTAAAAGGCTTATGTCTGATACAAAAAGTGTCAGTGTCTGCAAAAGACAATGTTAGTTTTAGTTTCTGATAATCACATATGAATCGCTCATTAAATTGTGACAGCACACAAAATCTGTCTCATTAGATTTACTTTTAACTGGTTTACATATTAGGATGAAAGTGATTTTTCTCAGTGTGGATTTTATATTTTCATACTCAGTTCTTTAGATAATATTTTCGTTGAAGGCATAAATTATTAACTAGCCTGTGTTTTAGCGAATTTCCCTATAGCGAATACGCTATTGCGGTGGTAGCCATGGTAAGACCTAAGCTCGGGACCATGTTACTTTTTCATTTTGAGGTCCACAGAAGCCATGTATGAGTATTAGGTATAAACATCAATATACATGTGGTGTGTTCGGAAACTCTCTTCCGAAACTCCGTGTGGTTATTCCTTAAATCAAAATGAACAAAAAATTCATTGGAACATGTCCTAAACTGTTTCGTTAAGCCAATAATAGCTGCCATTTCTTTACTTACAAGTAACAATTTTAATTTCTGTAAAGGACGTGTTTATTATGTTTACATTTGGCATGAACCTTTTTCACACCAATGTTCGTTTCCAGGTAAAAAGTTATTGTTTTCAATTTAAATTTTTAAACTTAAATAGGTGTCTCAAAACCGGCAAAGTTTACCGAAATTGTACACATAACAAAAAGTTGACAAATCAAATAATCTAACCCATGATAATAGGCCTAAGTCTTTGACAACAAATAACGGAGGTTTTGCCATTTTTCTGCAGAAAAACCCATTAGTTTTTCATTAATTCATGCAAATTAAGGTTAGTTTATTTATTTATTTATTTTGTTATTATTTTTTTAAAGTTTACGCTTAGTAATATTTACCATCGTATTATTTGATTTTATATGTCTTAGTTACAAAAGTAACTTGGTAGTTTTTACTACATTTAGGAGTTCTTTCAAATCTTATTATATAAAGTACCCGGGGGCCGAGAATTCGCTGGGTGAACTTAAACAGTTCTTCGTAGTCATGTTGGTTATAAGCGAAGGCTTGTTGATGCGATATTCCCTAGTGGGGATTAACGTCCGCACTGGTGAATACTAGTTCATCCATAGAGACCATTCTCATAATTAGACCAATTCGTATATATGAGGTCGAAATTATGGTTCGGATCCCACGTTAAACTGTAGGTCCCTGGATGCCATTGGCTGTTGGGCTATTAATTAACAATCTTGTCTAAGGAGAATGTCGGCCTTAGTTAGTAACAAGACTACAAGATCACACCACAATCATCCTACACTCATCTTTCATTCATATTCAGTTTAAAATACCCACTATGTGAGGTCCCTGTCTTAAAATAGTGATTTATTGATTTAATAGGCCTATTCGTCACAGACTGAACGCGATAATGCCAATACCAGAAATGCTGGTTTCTTATAAGACGAGCTCGTTCGCTCCGCTGAGTCGACATTCATGATGTTTTAATGTAGTTCTAAGAGTGCTGGATTTTGGTATGTGTTTGTTGAAACTGTAACGGGTTTACCCCTACTGTTAAAAGCTGATTACATCATTTGTTTCTAATTCTTTTGTTTTAACATTTAATATTGTAATAATTGTAGAATAATTTAACATAATGCTTAGTTGTTTTATATTTTTACTTTACCTTTATTTAATCAATAGTCATAATCACCAGTAAAAAGGACTATAAAAACAGAGGTAATATTTTTAATATGATATAATTTACAAATTAATTCATTTACTGGTTGCAAGGGAAGAAACACATGTTTATACTTGGGGCAAGTGGTTCGTCGTGCTTTGACATGAGTTGAGTCAGCTGTTTCATCAACTTTTTTGTTTATATTTAAAACTCCATACGGCCAAGGTTGAAATTTTTAGAATTTCAAGATTAAAACGAAAAAAGATTTTTCCTAGCATAGAAAATAAAATATTATTTTTTACCAGAACTAAGTTGGTAGAAAGTTTGACGGAAATCGTTCGTGCCGTTTTATACAACCGTGTGCAAACATACATACAAACCATAGAATTAAAGTATAGGATTGAACATGGTACAAGCTGTGTTAACCTATTTTAATAATGGAACCTGATAACTAAACGTCCGGTAAATAGGAGTTTATCGGGATTTATCATAGGAGTCCGTTGTACCGTAACAGGAAATATCATTTTTTATATAAATTAAAATCAAACATTTATCTTACATTGTATACATATATTTAACTTAACTTACTGGCTTGTCTTGAAGCACCCCTGTTTAAATGGGATGGACTCTTCCTCTGCCTTTTGCCACAATTTCATGAAAATTAAGTTTTAAACCTGTCTATTTGAATGCCAGCAGGATAAATGAAAACACCTTCTGTGTGAGGTAGGATTAATTTCTTCATTTAATAAAAGTAAATGTGCCAGATTGAATATAAAATTGTATTTAATTTTTTTTGAACAATGTTTTCAGATTAAAATATTTTATTTTGTTAGATATCTAAGAAGGTTTGATTTTGTTTGTTTAGGGTTGGAGATAAGAGGACTGTTGGCAGATTCCCAAAATAAATTAACATATTTTAACTAATTAATAAAGTGTAAAAATGGGCTTAGATAATTGAAAAAGACCTTTCACTGTAAATATCTTAATAAACCAAGTTAAATAACAAAAGGAATATTTCCAAAATTAATTATGTCCTTACATAAGGTACATAAAGTGCGCCACTCTGCTAAATATTCCTAAACTGTTAATTAACACTCCTTTCTGAGCAAATATAAATTCATGATGAGTAAACCAGAACCAGATCTGTTAACAAAAGAGGAAAACTTATATGAGTTGAAGCTTAGGAATGTAGTTGTAGCAGAAAACACTCAAGCAATTGAAGTTCGTAAACTGTTGAGGAAATGTTTAAAACAAAATGTAGAAGCAAGTTACAAACATTTGGAAAACAAAGTAAACATGGAACAAGAGCTACAAACCTTAGAAATTAAAATAAATCAGTGCGTAGAAAACAGTAATGAGCTTTCTGATTCAAGTAGGCCAATCGATATTGCTAGGGCAAAAGCAAAGTTTGAACACTGCCAAAATAGGCTTAGTAATATAGTTAAGTTCAAAATGACAAGTGTTCAAAAAGGTCTTTATGAAAAACTTGCAAATAGTCTTAAAGAGGTTGGTGATAAAAGCTATTAGAGGTTAACTGTGATGCAGAAGTCCTGAATAAAACTATTCGTTTACTTAGTGACAGTAACATGGAAGAAGAAAATCTTAATGAGGTTTTTGAATCAAATGAATCATTATCAAATTTAGATAATAAAGGTTCACTACCTGAACAAAAAGGTATTGCTGCTATCCACCCTGCCACTTCACCAGTAGGGGAAATTAAAAGAGATGGAGAGGAGAGTGAGTCAAGGGATAAAAATGTTTATCAAAAGCTACCAAACCCTTTGGAGCACTATTTGTCTAGGATTAAACACTGCAATGGTTTAGTAGTGCCTGAGTTACTAGAATTTTTTAAAACCTTGCTGCAAATTAGAAGGGAAACAGAATTAGGGGACAGAGCTATTGTTGAGTTGCTAATACCTAAAACAACTGGTCCTTTGCAAAGTAAACTCATTGAAGGTAGGCGAAAAGACCTTAAAAGCTTGCAATCTGACTTACTAAAATATTTCATACCTTTAAATCTCAGGGAAAATCTGATAAGAGATTTAGTGAATAGGCCGCAAAGATTTAATGAACCACTTGCGTTGTACATTGATGCGGTAAAGATGAACTCACAGGTCTTATGCTGTCCATACAGTGAAGGTGAATTAGTTGAAATTATCATAATGGGTTTAAATCAAGAGTCAAGAGCAAATCTTGTTTTCATGGGGAAACCACAAACTTTTAAGGATTTAGAGCAAATTTGCGTACATAGCCAAAATGTACGGTACTGTAATTTATTGCGAGGTAAATCAGAGCAAAGTAGCTACCAGCATAAAAATCAATCCACAGTTGGTTCCTCAAATAACAGAATTTGTTATGTATGTAAGCGTCCGGGACACATAGCAAGACATTGCAGAAATAATCCAAAAAACTGATCACCAGGGAGAGGTTAAATAATGTAAATAGATTTAGGAAAAATTTTGGCCTTTCCCAGAATAAAGTCATACTCAGTGCAAGAAAACAAGAAAAATTGTGCCGTAAGGATAAAATGAAAATCAAGAGACAACAAAATAGAGTAGTAAAAAAGTTATTCAAAACTGTGAACTCCAACTGCAACAAAATAGATGAGGGCGAGGTCATGAGTACTCTTCCAACCATTAGTGTAAAATTAGGAGGAAAATTAATTGAATCAGCATTGTTAGATACAGGTTCTGGTATTAATGCTTTGAGTGAATCTATGTTTAATAAACTTAGCAAAGAGAATTTGGTAAAAAAGGTAGTTAATCACAGCATATCATGTTATAGTGCAGATAACAGTAAATTAAAAGTTACCGGTTGCTGCGTTGTAAAAATCCATGTAAACAAGTTTTGTTGGAATGTGAAGTTTCACATTATTCCCAAATTGAGTTATAATGTAATACTCGGTAGCTGTTTTATGAAAGAGACACAAATGGTTTTGAACTTAAAGGATAATATTTGTCACTTTGGTTTTAAAAAGGAAATTAAGATCAGTATAGGAAGTGAAAGACTCAGAGGTAACTACAACATGAATAAAGAAGAGGAAATGAATATCGGTTGCTCGGATATGAAGGAAGAAATTTTGAATTTGATCAATAAATACCCAAATGTTTTTACTGAAAGAATAGGAAAGGCATTAGATTTCAAATTTGAAATTAAGGTTAAAGACCCAGAGGTTGTGAATATAAGACCTTACCCCATGTCACCGCCCAAGTTACAGGAGATGAAAAAAATTTTGGATGAATTGTTACAACAGGGTGTTATAAGGCCATCTACTTCTGCTTACAGTTCCCCAAGCTTTTTAGTTAAGAAGCCAAATTCGGATAAACAAAGGCTAGTAATAAATTACTCCAAGTTAAATGGCAAGTTAGAAAGAGTGAATCACCCACTTGGAAATCTAGATGATTGTTATCATGTCCTACAGAATGCAGAATATTTCAGTGTGTTGGATTTATCTAACTCATTTATGCAAATAGGTTTGGCAGAGAAAAGTAAGCATTTAACAGCATTTTCAACTCCATTTAGCTTGTATGAATTCAACGCTATTCCATATGGTTTACATGTAGGTTCTGGGGTACTGAGTGCATACTTAGATAGAATATTCAGGGATATTAAATTTGAATATGTAATTAATTTTGTTGATGACATACTGGTATTTTCCAAAACCAAAGAAGATCATTTAATTCATTTAAAGGAAGTAATCGACCGATTAAATAAACACAATCTTACTGTAAATCCAAAGAAAGTCAAACTATGCCATAAAGAAATTAGTTATTTGGGAAATGTAATATCAAAAAACCAAATAAAAATAGATGAATCCAGAACTGAAGCCATAGCTAATTTTAAGGTGCCAAGAAATTCAAAAGAAGTGAGTAGTTTCATAGGAATGGTTTCTTTCTTCTCAAAGTACATAAAAAACTATGCAGAAATAGCGAGCCCATTAAATGAATTAAGAAAGAAAAGGAGTAAATTTGTTTGGACAGAAGAATGTGACACAAATTTTTATAAATTAAAGGAAGCCATAATGAACCCACCTGTACTTGCTATCCCAAACTTTGAAAACCCTTTCACACTAATGACAGATGCTTCTGATGTGGCGTGTGGTTCTGTCTTACTGCAAAGTAATGAACTTGGGGATAAGTTGCCAATTGCTTATTACTCAAAGAAATTTTCAGATAGTGAAAGAAATCTAAGTGTGTATGAAAAGGAGGCATTGTCTGTTGTACTAAGCATAAAAAAATTCTACTCCTTTTTAGAAATCCAGCCCTTTTACTTAATCACTGACAACCATGCTTTATCTTGGGTGCTGTCACATTTTAGAAAACTTGGGAAATTAGGTAGATGGGTTGAGTACATAATAAGCCTACCGTTTAAAGTAATGCATGTAAAGTCGGCACAAAATCCTGTAGCGGATTGTCTTTCAAGAATGTTTAAAGAGGACTGCCCTATAGAAGTTGTAGATGTGTTACCAGAAGAATGTGAATTTAAAGAAATAAACAGTAAAACAAGCAAAAAGTTTCGATCTGTAAATAGTAAACATTTATCACAAACAGTTAGTGTAATAAATCAATTTCCATTAGCTTATGGGAACATTGCTGAACTCCAAAGATCTGATGAGTGTATGGAAATATTTAATAGTATCAAGAATAAAACAAATAAGGACAATTTTTATGTTTGGAATAATGTTCTAATGTGGAAGAAAAATGAGAAGAGTAAAGGTCAGGTTTATGTTCCGGAGAGTTTGATTGATATGTTATTTAAGTATTACCATGTAAGTGTATTTGGAGGACACTTAGGGCAAAACAGAACGGTAAATAAAATATTGAAATTTTTTTATAGGCCTAACTTAGCAAGACAAGTGAAAGAAAGAGTTAAATCATGTGAAGTTTGTAAAATGGCTAAACCAGCCCAAAGACAGTATGAAGGGGAGTTAATAGCGGGACAGACAAGAAATCCTTTAGACAAGTTATACATTGACACAGCAGGTCCATTAACACGGTCTGTAAAAGGAAATGCACACATCTTAATTGTTTTAGATGACATGACTAAATACTTATGGTTGATTCCGATAAAAGATACTAAAGCTCACACCATCATACAGAAATTAGAGGAGTTAATTTTTAATTCCTTTGGAAGTTGTAAAAAACTCATATCAGACAATGCAAGCTGTTTTAGAAGTCATGAATTTAAGAAGTTTGTATTTAAAAATGCCATTGATCACTACAAGATAATACCGTACAGAGCGAGTACAAATAGAGCCGAAAGATACATTTTGAATTTGAAGAATCAACTGAGGGCATATTATCATGATTGTCAGACAAGATGGGATCAAGACATCAAGTATTAACAAATGAGTTTAAATACAGCTGTAAATGAGAGCACAAAATTTACTGCTTTTGAATTAATGTTTAAACACGCCCCGAATCATGGTTTATCAAACTTATGGAAACTCAACGATATTGTAAATAGTAGTTTAAGTAAAGATGAAATGAAACAAATAATGGACAGAGCAATAAAAAATTGTAAAAAATCTGTGGGATTTAACAAGAACAGAGAGAAGTATAAAGAAGACAGAGTGAAGCATCCTTTCAAGATAGGTTCAATTGTGTATTTAAAAGTACAAAGCTTGAGTAACAAAGGAAATAAATATCAAGCAAAAATGGACTTAAGGTACACCGGACCATTTAGGATTTTGTATTTTTTGAGTCCTGTGTCAGTAATTATTCAAAGATTAAATGATTTGTCAATTGTTAAAAGAGCGCATATAAAATCTTTGAAGTTAGGATAAAGTTTTAAATGTTTTGTTATTTAAGAAATATTTTGTTTTAAATGTAAAAAAAAGGCTCTACGGTATGTTGAATGGAAATAAATTAAAGGGTAATTTATTATATATTACTGCGTCATGGGAAGTGTAAATAAATAAACTTTAAATAAAAAAAAGAGATTTTTAAAGTTAGATTTTAGGGTGGTTTAAACCAGTTTTGTGAGTGGGTGGAACTTTTGACACTTTACTAAACTTGACTTTAAATTTAGTTTTACTGTACTGGACTATGACTTGGTATGAAAGGGTGGATGGATGGGATACGAATGGTGTATGGCTGATTTTAGTTTTATTGACAGAAAACTTTCACACGACACTTCACACTACACTTCACACTGCACTTCACACTGCACTTTCACACTTCACAAAACACAAATCTCACTCTAAAACATGCACACTCGAAAGAAAAACTTAAATAAAACACGACGCGATGTTTCCATGAGACATACTACAGGAGAACTGAAAGTAAAAGTTGAATAATATGTTGGAATTTAAAAAAAGGATAGATAGGAATGCGGTCAGAGATAACAAATATTCTAAACATAATAGCCACTTCCCTTCCCCCTGCAAGCTGTTCTGTGAAGGATGAGCCTGAGTAATCTGCAATTCCTGAGGCTACAGTGGGTTCACAGTAAGAAGAACCAAGAAGGATAAATTTTGTTTGTAAATAATAGTTTAAGTAGGGAACTCTGTTTGTGAAGCCCATGTAGGATTTAATCTTGAGTAATAGATATTTTGGTTGATTTTGAGATGTTTATTTAGAGTTTGATTTTATTGATAGGAGAGGAGAGATGTACCGTAACAGGAAATATCATTTTTTATATAAATTAAAATCAAACATTTATCTTACATTGTATACATATATTTAACTTAACTTACTGGCTTGTCTTGAAGCACCCCTGTTTAAATGGGATGGACTCTTCCTCTGCCTTTTGCCACAATTTCATGAAAATTAAGTTTTAAACCTGTCTATTTGAATGCCAGCAGGATAAATGAAAACACCTTCTGTGTGAGGTAGGATTAATTTCTTTATTTAATAAAAGTAAATGTGCCAGATTGAATATAAAATTGTATTTAATTTTTTTGAACAATGTTTTCAGATTAAAATATTTTATTTTGTTAGATATCTAAGAAGGTTTGATTTTGTTTGTTTAGGGTTGGAGATAAGAGGACTGTTGGCAGATTCCCAAAATAAATTAACATATTTTAACTAATTAATAAAGTGTAAAAATGGGCTTAGATAATTGAAAAAGACCTTTCACTGTAAATATCTTAATAAACCAAGTTAAGTAACAAAAGGAATATTTCCAAAATTAATTATGTCCTTACATAAGGTACACCGTAAACATATTCTTTACGTGTTAACGTACAATATTTTTCTTCAAACTACAAAAATAAATAAATAAATAAATAAATAAATAATCTATAGATTGAACAAATATTTATTTGTTACAAAACTACTTTATCAGGTCTGGATTTGAACCGGGAACCAACTGATTGCGGAATGCATGGAGAATCACATTTCATTACAGGTTTGTAGCATACAAAGAAATTTTACCGCGTCTCAGCAGTTTTTAAGAAACATCGTTGAAATAATCTCACGAAGGTGAAGTAGAGGTGTTCGTGTTATTTGCATAATATTTAAAATAAATATATTTGTTCAAACTCGAAGATTAAACATTTTTTTAAGTAGTTCGATGAAACGTTAACTCGTCCGGTAAACACCTATTTACTAGACTTGTAACGTAATATATTAGCTGATTTAAGTCACAATAACCTGCTAACCTACTTCAACTTTGTGAGGTTATACAATTTTTTTTATTACAAAAATGCTCCTCAGAAACAGCTAGAGTCCCGTAAAATTTCACTGGAGAGTTTTTGCACGTATAGGCCTAAGGTAAATAATAAATATACGGTAAACGTTAAATGTTATTTAATTTGGTTTAAACTACATACTACCAATCTGCAATAAAATGTGATTTCTATGCATTTCGCAGTCATCTGGTTCCCGGTTTAGTCCAGACTTGGAAAGTGGTTGAAATTGAAGTAGTTTGGTGAAAATATCATTACATGCTAAACTTACCCAAGGTTGTAGGGGAAAAAGCATAACTGCTTCAAAGATCTGATGAATAGCTATTTTTTGTGTTCCGGATATGAAACGTCAAAACTAAACTGGAAGTCAATTTGCGTTATAATAGCCTATTTACCATTGTAGCTGATTGAAAAAGAGAATGAAGCAGTCTTGCCACGGGTACGATATTTATCGTAAAAACAGTAGTATGAGTAAAATATTACTCTATTTTACATTAGGATTATTAGTTAATAGCAAACCATTAGATAATGGCCAAATTAACAATTTGGTCAATCAAGGTAAATATACAACCATAAATTCTACCCTAGTTTGCTTTGAAATTCCTTACTTATGGTCGAATGTTTATTGTCTATACATTCCACAATCAGTTGGTTCCCGGTTTAAATTTTCCGAACATCTAGTATATGATTTTATTACTCACAGTAGGTGCAAAATTAAATTAATAGATCCATTGAAAGTAGGGTTGAAGCCAGGAAATATCAATAAATGACGTATTATCCAGGAAATATAAGAATTGAATCCTGTGAAAATCCACCGGATCTTCAGAAGTCAACTCGCTCTCACTGAATTGTTTATTTGAGTTCCTGACACATCGCTGGCGACAGTGGCAATCGAATCTACCTACAAATTTTCCCCTTTGTAAAAAGTTAATTCACAATATTTTTGGTTTGATTCTGAAATGTGCCCATAAACTGTTTTGTCATAGAAATCAAGAATACATGCAGATTATGAAATTATGAATAAAGATGGAGAAATACTGTAGAATGTTATACAATTGAACAGTAACACTTAAAAAATAAATCAATAAAAAACACTGAAAACAAGTTTATAAATTTAAGAAGTTGGTTTGATTAAGGGGGCAAACATTCATTTTTTACAGTTAACAATTTGTGAAACAAAATCAAAATATGGGAAACAAACAAAGTATTTTTGGACTAACGTAAACCTAGAATATTCCTTAGTGCAATTTATATAAAAAATGTAATAAACATTTTAAAAGTAATAACTATATGCCTTTTGATTATTTTATGATTTAGTGATAAGGTGACAGTTATTAAAATCCATAATGCATAAATTATTATATTTAGGTATTACTTTTAAAAATTTTTTCAAAATTGTGTACTCTTTGAAGGGTCTTACAATACCAACCCAACCATCTTTAAAAGAAACCTTGACTTTTTTAAGAGTTTAAAGATATAAGCCGATTAAAATTAAAATTAAACTGTTTATAAAATTATTGTAAAACAAAATAAAGCTAGAAAAGTTATTATTTTAGATAGTACTGTAATGATATTTAACTTTTTATTTTAATACAAAGAACTCTAAACAAAACATAAAATTATAAATTGTTTAAAATATTCAAGTGATATTCTCTTTGGTAGGTCCCTATACGAATCTATCCTCAATTTTTTATTTCCTATACCTAAAAATCATAAATTATTAAAAAAAAAACACAAAATAAAAAAGATTCTGTGTAAATTTTGAAAATTCTGTGATGTAACTTAGGAAAGATACATGGAGATCATGCAAAATTCCAAACTTATTTTAATGTTTTTGGTTCTAAAACCGGCTTTTAACACATTTATTTAACAGAATAATTTAAGCACTTCGAAAAACAAAACTCATAAATATTCATATGTCGTCAGAAAAATGTTAACAACAACTTGGTTTGGAAAAAGGAGCAAAACAGGCAATTTCCATGTAAATATTAAGTAATTTGTTTGCCTCTTCAAAGTTGATATTCTAAGCGCAAAACGCAATGTAAATTCACTGTTTACCATTCTTTTATGAAAAATCTTCTTTTATAACACATCCATAGGAAAGAAGTCACAAATGTGTCCTCACTTAACATAATGAAAACCATAAATAAATCTAACTCTTTTGTTTTATCTTTTCCTTTTTCTTTTTCTTCTTCTTATCCCTTTATCTTTTATCTTCTTATGCTCTTCTTTAAATCACCAAAGGGCATAATTTTATTAAATAACGTCCTATTCAGTTAAATATTTAATGATGTGACCATTAAAGATTAATCAATGTAAAAAACTAATAGATTCATTTTAAATGTCCATTAGTATAAAAATTTATGTTATATCTCCAAAAGCAAAGATTTTGAGTAGTAATGTGAAAATTCTTTATTGTTAGCAAATTTTTTATTTCACTCATTATTTCATATTTCTATTATTTTAATGGGGTACCAACTTACCAACTATGTTAGTATAAAATTTGAATATAACCCCCGTTTTAGGATTGACGTTGGTATAAAAAATCTGGTTAGTTGTTGAAAGTTATGTGGGGTACAAGATTATTTAGTTGAATTATTTGAACAAATGAGTTTAATTATTTATCTTTTCTCGTCAAACACAAGAGAATGGTCGGAAATTATGAGTCCATTTGGCCTCACCGTTGAGGTTATTACCGTTGAGGTTATTACCGTTGAGGTTATTAGAAGAATAATCAAGTATTTTACAGTAAACAACCATCCAGATTTTATCTTTCTTCCCTTTTGTAAAAATAATCAGTGAATTAACCTTCATTTTTCTAGAAATGATAAAATAAGACTAACGATGATGCACACAAAAATAGGTCTTCAATAGATATTTATTTATTAAAACTCATTCGATCAAAGAACTACTTTGAGCATGAAACCAAATATTAAAACCATGATCATGTTAATCATTGATATTTTTATTAATAAAAAAAATACAATGGTAAACAATTAACAGTTACCAAGTTTTTTTCTAATTATGAACAAGGTCTACTTTAGAAGATTTTAGCAGTTTATTAACCCCCCCCCCTGGGGTTTCCTGTAAGTATTTAGAGAATCACTAAGTGTGTATTCAATTAGGTATAATTAATTGTCGTCACAATGTTCCGAAAAGTTGCTTTTTAATACAACCGTCAATGGGATAAAGTCAATAAAGTTTATTGCCCTAGAGATTCTTTATTGAGCTGGTCGAGAGTGCATTGGCTATTCGTATAACAATTTAGTAGAGTAAAACCATTGACTTTGTACACTACGTGAGTAGACTTCTCATAACATTGGCATATGTGAAGCATATTGACGGTGATGCGATCTCGTGCAGCGTCCATCGAAGTACACGTAACATATGATAGATAAATCAGTATTACCACTCTTCTAAACCAAGGATGAAACATTTTATAACTGAAAGTTACGTTTATGTTTTGGTAAAATGTTTTGGCAGCACTGTAAATTCAGCTAAATAATAACTACTTCGATGGCAGCGACTCTGGTGCGGCGTCCACAGAACTTCCAAATTTTTGCCTCAAACTAAATGCATTGGATGAGAGGTCTATTCACGTTAGTGTACATAGTCAATGGTAAAACTGGGAGCAACAGTATACAATCAGCTGATTGTTTTAATAGCAACATGATAAACGTAGGCTACTATTTGTGTGTTAGGTTGTAAGATCCTTGTTTTATATAATAGTTAGGTAAATAAATTGAAAACTAAAGTACGACGATAATGAAGTTCCTAACACGATTATTAAGATGCTTTTCAATCTTAACCTTCCTTAATTCATAAGAAAAATGTGGTTTTAAAACTTAGTGGTGATATATTATTATATTATAAAAATATGATCTAAGTTAAATTAATGTTTTTACTTATTTAAGAAAAAGCTAGCTGATTTTTTTTACGTGCGGAACATATAGCCTAATATATCTGTAGATGCTGAATGGTCGTCTGATCTAAATAACCAATATAACTCAAGTAATTTTTCACATAGATAATCCCCTAAAGTTAGGTTCTAAAGGGTCTCAGTCATATGCTATAGTAAGATGCACGAAAATAGTCCGCGATGGAAATTTTACAGCTGTGTCCCTCCTCACCCCCTCTTGCCGTGCAATGTTGTCATTTGTGGTTATGTTTTTCCCACGTGTAATACAGTACAAAAATGGAAAAAATGTGTTTCAGAATAAATTTTTCAACAATGTATCGACTCTCGTCGGACTATTTTTGTGAATCCTACTATAGCTGGCTTACTTTGAGATTTGATCACTTTTTATACATAAAACAATTTATTTGTAATCTGGAAGAGACTAAAATTTAATGATCTTGATCTATATAACAACTTCATCTATAACTTAGGGCGACTAAGTCACATCTTATCATCAACAACTTCACCTCCTATCACCTTCCATGTCCCAATTTATCGCCTTGTTATACCCTGGCAAAATTTGATTTATGTGTTTTGGTCTGTAACCGTAAAAACCACAAGTCTGCTTCGCGTAAATGGTTAAAAGGTGTTGTAATCAGGAATCACAGTACTCCTAGATCTTACATTGTACAGTGTGATGAATCTAACCGATACTTTGTGTATAATCGTGTCCACTTGAAACCATTAAATGTTTTTGAAAATAGGTCGAATTTTATGGATGGTGATTTCAATTGTAAATTAAGTTTGGAAAGGAAAACCCCTAGACAAAACTCTTGTAACAATAAACTAGGCCTATCACCGGTTAAGTCACCTAAGAGAACCCAGACTAACCCCGCATGACCCACTAATAGGCCTACCTCTCCTTTTGTCAGTAATGGGGCTGAAACATGTATAAAACAAGAAGTGGACGTACCATTGTACCTCTTAGAAAGTTAAACTTATAGACTAGTTGAAATCTGTCAATTACCTTATTGGTTGACCAATGTAACGTAGTTTATTTCTCAAAAAGTTTAGTTGTTTAGTTTACTACAGATAGGTCTATTTTTGTCAACACTGTATCATTAGGGCCTAACATTAAATCTTGTATTTGTAAAACTTATTTTTGAAACAAAAGAACTTTTAAAAATATTTGTTTGGAAAAAAGGGAGATGTCATATATGTTACGAGTTGGATTATGTTATTTTAGTTATTATGTTGGATACAGCCATTACGTAAGATCAGGGAACGCATTGTGAAATGTAAACTGGGAGGTGGTGTACAGTTGTTCTTGAATAAAACCACGTTGTATCAGACGCAATGTCGATATTAATTTACCCGGCTATGTTCGTTACAACTACAAAGTCACGAGTCACTATTATTACCAGCATGTTTAAGTTATTCACAGTAAATAAAGGAGACATTTTCAGCGGTGGGCCCTCAACGGAATAATATCTCATCTAGAACCATCTTCCCGTCTCAGCCAGACAGCTGTAATGACGTCATCTTAGACCCGACGTGACGTCAGATTATTGCGTAAATTGAATTTTTGATGGGGTTTTCACCTGATGAGATCATTATGAGCTTCTTACTTAGATCCACCTGATGTTTCTTTTAGAATAATTTTCCCATAGAAAAGGAAAAATGATATAATTCTTAGAATTTTTTATATTTTGTTGAAATCATTTATTCTTTTTTTAAGGCGATCAACGTCAGTGATATTTTTGTTAAGGATAATAAATAGTAAATTATTTTAGAATATACATTAGATTGTCAGTATAGTAATTTGTCATAAAAAGGTGGAATAGTGGACATTAAACAAAGTAACTAATACTATACTATGTAGTTCCTGAAATAAATAAGGCCGGACTTATTACGGACTTGGTATTTGTAATTTTTCTACAATATGACAATTTTTATTTAAATAAACCAAGCTTACCAATAACCAAGGTTTGCTCGTTGATTTGAAACTGCTTTTATTATAGTCTCATAGTAATCCGGCTTTGAAGTTTACGTCAATTATACCTTTTCACAGGTGACAGCTGTTTTTTAATTTGTTAACCTTTAGTTGTTACTTCCTTGCCTTGAAGGCAACCGTTTAGACCAATGTTATAAAAAACTACAATTTTTAAAGTTACTTTTAGTACAAAAAAAAAAGGATTTTCATGGGACTGGTGCTGTTTCTTAACTAATTTTTGAACAAAAACACTCTCAAATGCAAAGTTTAAGGTAAATCTACCCGATAGATTTCGAGATAAATGAAAATACATCGCTTCAGATTGTCTTATCCCTTTACATTACTTTTATCTATCAAATATAGCAACAAGTAACAGTCTTTAAACAGAACAATATACTGTTTATTATGGATGTTAAGATAAATAATTTAAATGATTAATAATTATTTTTTATATAATTTTAGATAAGATCAAAGTATAAAAGGATGAGACAACTAAACCGTTTTCAGAATTATAATTAAATTAAAACTTGTGTTATATTTTAGAATTTCCATACTTATTTTATACGCTACCCAGATAGCATTTTAGTGTTGTGACAAGCTTGGAGCAATGTTGTCACTGACAAGCTTTAAGGTTGTCGTAACATTGTCAGCGGCAAGCATGTAAGCTCGTAACAAGCTTAAATTAACTTTACGCCAAGGTTGTACTTGACAAAAATTGAGGGTTACACAAGCTTGTCACACCCTTACATGTAAGGGTGTGACAAGCTTGAATATAAGTTTTGTGTATAGTTTCTATGTAAAGTTCGGGCCAAGCTTATAAATAAAAGTTTATTTAATGTTGCTTTGTAATGCTGAGGCAACATTAAATAAACTTTGAGTAACCTTTAACCGAGGGTGGTACAAGCTTGTTGGAAAAGTTTGTAAATGCTGTAATAGGTATTGTTGTCCCAACCTTGCCCTCAAACTTACATTAAACACACCTCTGAACGTCTCACAAAATTCATTGCGATATTAATCACTTTAACAGTAGTTTACCTGCACCTAATTATTAAAACATATTTTAGTTATAAAGTGACCCAAAAAATGTGTTTTTAAGATAATAATAAGTTTCATCTACACTAGCCAATTATTTGTGGCAAAATTGTTCAGCGAACACAAAAAAATCAACAAACATTTCTAAAGAACAATCACCTACTATATGTTTTGTATTAGAGATAAATACCAACAAACAAATGTTGGGCAGAACACTGTTCATCCATCGTGAATGCAGCTATAGGCTTGAAAAATAAAAAATTGCCACAAATTAGTAATAAATAAAAGGAAGAAACTTGTCATCATACCAAAATAGATTATTACGCATGATAAATTTAAATTAGATGCATTGAAGATGCTTTAAAATCCCATACAAATATTGCACTAGAAATTCATTAAACACTCATAGCCTACTTACACTAAACAGAATGAAATTTCAAAAATGTTTTATACAGTCAATATATTAGCGACAAGCAGATGGAGTTGTTTAGAACTGCAAATTATATTTAGTATGGAATTAATCTAAAGCCCATTAATATCCATCCACTTGTATTGTTAAAAAATACAAATGTTAAAAAACCACAATGAGAGATAAAATTCTTTTAATACTAGGCCTATTTAGCTGTACTTTTTCAAACAAACAAACAAATAATAATCAAGATTTAATTAGGTACTTTTGAGATTTAAATCTTAATAAATTAAGATTTAAGGAATTTTAATTTTTAAGTTCTAATAACTAAACCGACTGGTAAAAAGTAATTACAAAAATTAACAAAAAAAAAATTAAAAATAATGAAGAAACTAACTGTAAACAAAAACACCTCCTGATGATAAAGTATAAAAAATACACTGTCATTTAAATCTTTAAAACTTAAATTTTCATCAAAGAAAACAGCAAGTTAAATTTCTGTAAAATTCAGCTGGTAAAAAAACAAAAACAAATTTCTTTGTAGTAAAAAACAATGTTGCATATGAAAAACGTGAACTCCTTTCTTACTAAAATATAATTAAATTTAAAAAGAGAACAAAATCTATAGAGCATCAACATTACACTTAATGCGGCATAAATTGTTAGTATGCAGATAAACCTCAACAATAATACTGTTGTATGTAAAATAATCTACATGCATATCAAAGATATACATACATACGTTAAAGAAAGGAAAAAAAGTAAAAAAAAAAAACTGTGTTGAGTGATATTTACACAATATATTTAGAAAAATGTACAAAAAGCAACACTGTCTCCTTTAACCATCATTCCATCAATAGCCACGATCACCTAGTGCTGCCCCAGGTTCTTCTGCGGGAAAAGATTTCTTCCTATTTTCCCTGGGAAAACAATACAAAAGAGATGGTTAGTCTAAAAGTATATTTTTACTTGACCAGTATTTTACACATTCTTATTTTAAAGTGTCTTTCAGCACTTAACAAAACTATAAATTATTAAACTTGACTGAAGTGTAAATGGCAGTAAATTAACTTTAACCCTCTGTCGGTCATTAATTTTAAAACAAGGAAGTACGCGATAAAGGATATACATTTTCTCATGATGTTGGTATTGACATTTTTTCTTGGAGAAAATGGATATTGCTGGAAGGCGATTTTTAGCCGGCATGAATTTTAAATGATTAGGTCCTGTGATACAGCAGCTGGCATAACTCATCTTACCGAGTTTGAATGACTCGCGACACATTTTACAATAAGCAAAAGTTGCATCTAATATGTTGGCATCAAGCCACAATTTCTTAAATTTACTTATGTAGCAGCCATTGTACAGCTGATGACTAATCAAAAGAAAAATAAGAAAAAGATAAACGAATAAAAATATTCTACACAAAAATTACAACAATAAATTGAAAATTTATAAAACATAATTTTTCATTTGAACATTTGTGAAATATCTTGAAAAATGCAACAATAGTCGGAGTTACGGCCGCCTGAAGCATTAAAAAACTCCCATTCAATGCCATAATTAGATAGGATTTCCCTGACTTGCCAGATTTTTTTGCCTATTACCCTGACCACAATTTGTTTCCCTGACTTTGCAGAATGTGGACACCCTGTAATAAAACTTTCTGAAAAGAGTTTTCAAACAGCTGATGTAGGCCTAATAGCTATTTGTATATTAAAAGTTCATAGTACGTCATTGTCGCTCAAGAATAATTATAGATGGCCTTACAAGCATTAGCTGAAACCGACCAAACACTTTGAGAGCAACAAAGAGTATTTGTGCTCGTAATATACATAATATTTTTCCTATCACCATACTTGCAAAGGATTAAATTTCTCATTGTTTACAAAATATCATAAAAGTAATGTTTGATTTTCTTTTTAAACACAAAAACAACTATCAAACATAAATTTAAACTAAAAATAGGAATTACTCAATGATAACAATGAACAACAGCTATGGTGCGGTTTGTAACAACAGCTAATTAACCTTAAATACCTATATTTGATTAAGTGTGCAAGAATGTCTTTTACCACTCTAGAGCGGGCATAAAATGAAAAGTGGAAATGATCTGTTTTGCCTACTGTTTATAATTGTGGCAATGTGATTATATGCAGTGAAAGGAAAAGATTGTTGGAGTTTGGATCATTAAGTCTTCACTGTAGGTATAAAAAACAATTAAGTTAATTAACATTGAATCCCAATACAAAATAAAAAAATAACCTTCATAGGCTATTACTTTCAGATTAAAGTGACATCGAATATCAAGATTAAAAGTATAATTGACAAAAATTTATTTACAAGGAGTTCATAGATTGTAGAATTTCTTAAATTTAAAAAGTAAAACTTTGCATGAACAGAAAAAAGTACTCTACCTTCAATTCTCCAAAATTTTGGTTGCATGAGCCAGTTTCTCACAGACTCCCGGATCTGGCTTTCCTCCGCACACTGGAATTTTTGCAAGCAAACATCTGTAAAAATTGTACAATGTTTTAATACAACATAGATCATCTGCACCAATCAGGAGACACACAGGAGTCAACCACACACCAGTTTTGCTGGTGCATATACCTTGAAAATTTTTATGTACAGTACTTAGGCTACTTGGACGAACTGTAGGGCAATGCCCCAAGGTTGCACTGGTGATTAAAGTTGTTAATGCTGTAATTAGGTCTGAAAAGATATAAAAAGTCTCCAGTTCATAATTTTTATGTGTTCATAAGTAAAACTGACACAAACACTAAAAATAGTAATTTTTTATATAGTATTACATTACTGAAGTTAGTATTTTTTTAATACGAAAGAAATGTATAGTATGATGTTAAGGCTTTTAGAAATTTTGTTCCAGTTTGTTTTGTTTCTATTAACTAAAGTAGGCTACTTTTCCTTGAAAAGGTTTTAACAACGTAAAATTTGCTTTTTTTATTTACATCTGTTTTTATTTTTTAATTGTGTTCGTTATATTGAATTGAAAATAGATTTATTCATGAAGTATACAAGACATGCATTGAATTGCATCATAAATTAAACTAAAATATAAGTCAATAAAAATAACAATGAAATAGAGCAATGAAAACACTGTAACTCTTAAGAATAAGAATAAGAATAAGAATCCTTTATTGTCATTAAACACAGTTGTGTAATAGACATGGTCAATAAAATAAGTCGGACACGACTTACAAACATAGTAATAAAACATACAAACAATTCATGAAAGACTAGGCTAAATATTTTAAAAATCAACAAAATCTGACTTAGGTAAAATGGGTTTTAACAGCACATTTATTTAAAATCTTTAAAATCATCAATAGTTAGTTAGTTCTTAAAAGCAGTACAATTTTTTATTAATCAAATAGTTTTTTTAGTTTTCACTGCACCAATCAGCTACTTACTTAGGCCTTCATCAGAGAAATTAATCAGATACGTAGGTCTGTAACTCTGACCGAAGCAGAGCATCTCCTTTAGGATGAAATTTATTTTAAATGGAATAACCTTTGTTCCTTTGGATTAATTGCGACAAAGATAATTAACGCAAAGTTAAATATAAATATTTTAAAGAGGATTTCATTTTTAAAGAGAACCTTTTCATGTTTGACATGGCCATGATGGTTGGGCTTCCCCACGCTTTGAAAGGCAGACAGCGAACACCGATGCATT
Organism: Neoaliturus tenellus; assembly: GCA_030545055.2. Taxonomy (NCBI): domain Eukaryota; kingdom Metazoa; phylum Arthropoda; class Insecta; order Hemiptera; family Cicadellidae; genus Neoaliturus; species Neoaliturus tenellus. Next base: position 108,039,300 of record CM061537.1, read on the forward strand.
AGGCAGGCAAAATCCGGAACTCGAAAAATCGGATCTAGTCCAGGATGGTAACAGAGCGTGCTCTGATTAAATCTGATTAAATAGTAAATAGATGCAGTTTTAACTATGTATGAAGATGTACACGAACCTTCCAAATTTCTGTACCGGTATCAAACAAAATGCATTGGATGAGAAGTATATTTACGTTATTGTACATAGTCAATGCTAAATTGGAATTTGGCCGCCCCTACAAAACTTTTTGTTCGCACACTTGAGGGATTTTCCCACACAATTTACTCGCTGATGCGACAGTGATAACATCTGAACATCGTGTGAAATTTGTGAATGTTTTTAATGTTCTTTACCTTACTTTAAAAGTTGTGTGTTTGGCGTAAAGATTTATAGTGAGGGTCCAGTCTTCATGAAAGTATATGGTATTTTGTTTTTCTGGGCGTTTGTGGCTATCCCGTGGATCGGTTCCCAAGCAGGCTGCATGCTATTTGCAGCGGCAAACGCACTGTGCCACTCCAGTCAGTCAAGCCCTTTCTCCTCGCCTAGTCTTTCAATTTCAGTGTTGACTCACTGAAGCAACTCTGAGCGTGAAAAATAGAATAGGCCTATAGTGAAAATAATATCTCACGCAAAGCGATGTGTTATCACGATTTGACATCAAATGTAAATTATCGTCCATTTTTAATGAGGGTACGAGTCGGGTAGGAAGGGGCGGCAAATGTAACCTCGGCCTATGGCGGCAAAAGTGCTAACGCCGGCCCTTGTTACACTGCTTACACATTTTTATCACAATATATAACCGTGCCACCATTTTCAATAAATAACTTAAAGTGTTAGGTTTCTCTAGCACATTAAATTTTGTATTGCTTAGCATTCAAGATATAAAGAAAAATTTCTACCTTTGAATCTTCCTGAACTTTGCCCGCATAAGCCTCACTGCTTCTCTGATCTGGCTTCTTCTCAGCTATGCCTGAATTTCCGTATAAGGCAATTGTCTGTGAACAAAATATTAAGTAGGCATATAGAAAAAAGCCATATGTATTCCAAGCAAAAGTTTTATTGATAACCTAACCATGATAAAATTAATAAATAGGTTGGGAAGAGCAAAATAATAACTAAGTTAAAGTTGGCAACAATTTCCAAATTTTAATTTATATTTTCAGGGAATTCAAGCTAGGCCAATTAAATTTAACTTGTTATTATTGATTCCCATGATTTATTTATGACGAAAATTGTTTAGACAAATTAGAGAGTTGTTTGTGATGGAGGAGGATTCGGTGATGAACATAAGACACGTGAATTTTATTTTATTTTATAAAATAATTCATCAATTGCCAAACTAAATTTTAAATTATCAGCATTTAATTCTTTAAGTTGACATACCCTGTAACCACACTTTTGAAATAATTTGAAAGGTTAAAAATTATGTTTACAAGTAGTACCTACGACAAAGTATAATGTGAGTTACCGACCAATAAGTTTTCAGCTTATATTTTCTTGTTTTTTTTCTACAGATAAAAAAATTTAAAAAAAAATTATGACACTGAAAAAAATACAGCAATTCAAAATTATTATTGTTTTCCCAACTAAAGTTATTGAAAGATCACGGTGCGGGGTTGTTTTCAGTTGAGTTACCAAACTTCAACAAATTTTATCTTCGCCTCCTGATCGAAATTCAACCTAAATTTCGGTTGATTTGAAAGAACCCAAGAAGTTCAAAACATTTAAAACTGAAACATCTGTTCTTCCTGTTTTTCTATCAGTTGTTTTTACAAGCTTTCCAATAATTCAATCAATTATCCTTTCTCTATAAATTAACATTGGAACTTTGAAAGCCAGTGGAGCATAGCCCTGGAGTTCAATGTGAATTAGAATGGGATTCTGCTCATCTACAGGATACCTTTCTAACAGTATGCGCGGATTTTTCCTACCATGCACACGAGCCGAGAAAAAGGATGAAAACATGCTTGCATATTAATATACAGTTAATAGATTTTTTTTCGGTATGCGCGGATTTTTCCTACGATGCACATGAGCTGAGAAAAAAAGGAAACGAAACATGCTTGCCTATTATTATATAGATAATCGATTTTTTGGGTATGGTATGCGCGGATTTTTTCCTACAATGCACACAAGCTGAGAAAAAAGGAGGAAACGAAACATGCTTCTTGCAGATATAGAATAATACAGATTATAGAAATTTTTCCGTTTACAAAGTAAAAGTTAGCCTCTCAGGCCTCAGAGCACTTTCCTAGATGTAACGTCTTTCCTAAAAAAAACTGAATTTGAATTTTTTTAACCAGGCTAATTTTTTGCAGAGTGGTCAATTTATAGGCCTATACATAGAAACTGTAAGTCTTTCAAACCAATAGAAAAAAGTTTTTTTAATTTTACAGTTGTTACCAAATTTTAATAACTTAATGTACCTATTAAGAAAAGACCAAAAAACTGGTTGCAAATTAATTGGTTCATAATAAAATTACTGAAATGTTAGTTTCTAAATAGGCATTGTTCACAATTCCCTCAATTCACACTTAACCCGGTCAACACTAAGGTAAACCTTTCATATAATTAGAGCTCTGAAGTGTAAAGTCATTATCATAGTGCTGGTGGCTATAAATGTAGGCCTGTCCACGGAAGCTGAAGTAATTTTTACTAAACTGGAAACCAATTACAAGTAATAAATGTAGGCCTATCCACGGAAGCTGAAGTAATTTTTACTAAACTGGAAACAAATTACAAGTAAGTTTTTCAAAAGTACACCATGATAGCATCACTTTACACTAAAGTAGCCTAACTTAATTTCAGGATGGGAAGACGGGTCTTCAAAAATGCTTAGCCGATAATCTGTTATCTTAACTGGCCATTCTGTCACAATTAAAGAGAAATAAAAATCCAAACAGAAACGCTTGGATCGCTTTAACCACAAACCAGCGGCACTTCCCCAGAAGCCTAGTGGAACTATTGAGTGAAAATTATCGATCGATTCAATCGATATATCGGTCGTATTCAAACGATAAATTACTGTATCGTATCTTTTTAGCAATGATTTTGGTAACTAAGTTACCGGTAATTAAAAATTATAAACATCAAACATGAATAGGTTCAACATAATGTATACAATCAAAATTGTAACAAAAACACATTAACAAAATTTCCAACCTAAGTTACAACATCATATGAAAGCAAACATCCCTCTTTTTCAATTACTGGGATATAGGCCTACACTTTTTGTGGCATTTAAAAAAATGCAAAAATTTATCAGCTCCCGACATGTAAACGTTTCTTTTAAAGAGGTAATCAGCTAGGCCTAGATTGTCGGATAACTTATGTTACATTAAGTTACTTATTTGAGTCCTGTTTTCAATGATTTTTTGTGACACTCCATGACGATTCAAAGGTTTTGGGTGTTGACAGATGTTATTGGATCTTTTCAGTAGGCCTACCCAATATTTTAATTCATGTATTAGAGATACGGTAGATTCAATTGAACATAGTTTTCAGTCGATATATTGATCGATAATTTTCATTCGATAGTTCCACGGGGAGTCTGCAGAAGTGTAGCCCACAAACTTGAGTTTTCAATTAAGTTTTACTAGGTTAGACTTTTCAATTTCTTTTAACTCCCCGGCTTATCCAAATATAGCCTACCTATGGTAACTCAAAATTTCTGCCAATTAGTTTCCATTAAAGCCTACTATTCTGCATGAATTCACCATTTAGTCCTGGAAATATGAAAATCCATCTCTTCTGTATGTTGAGGATGGGAGGGGGAGTTACAATAGTTTACAGGACACCCTGGTCCTCCCGATTTATGTTTGAATTGTGGCAAGGCTAGGCCTACTCATGACCTATATCCAAGACAAAGATAATCTGTAAATTAGAATCTAGGCATAACTTATAGGTATAATGTGAATATTCTTATAGGTTAAATACACCCTATCTAGCCTAGATGGTGTTGGCTACATTTTTGTTAAATGTAATTAAGACTGAAAATTCAACTTTCAAAGTTAAGGAATTGAAGTTTTGTATTTATGTTTCAGAATTATTGTAAAAATTGGTGTTAGCCCTAAATGTAAAATTTTAAGTAGTCACAGAAACAAGAAGGCCTAAGCCCTGAGCCTTCAGCAAATATGGTACCTAACTTATCTTAGTGTGAATGGAGTACTTACATTACTTCAAAGCCTAGGAGCCTCCTTCTTCATCGATGACCAGTAGTAGTAGACTGGATGAACTGTGTCACAATTTTTGGTCACAATTTTATATTTTATTTATGTCACAATTTTAAAAATAAACTAGAAAATTTAGGCAAAACTAATATTTAAAACTTTGTATTAACAGTTTCACTATTTGAGTTTGGGTTTGGGCGGCAGTGTCGGCACGGCACAGACAGTACACAAGAAAACTGAAGGTCACGACGAAATTAAATTGAAGAACCAATAATTACGAACAACTAATAACATAAACAAACTAAATTATGTGTCACTATAAAATAACTCTAGATAATTATACAACACGAAGACAGCAGGAGCAGAGTTAGATTTCGAATTATTTAGAAAGGTTAGTTGGAAAATGGCGGCTGAATGACAATGACGGGCGGCTGCGATGCAGGCGCAGGGCAAGAGGGATCTGAGGGAGAGAGAATTGTGGGTAGGCAAACCTTACTGAAAATGGTTTGTCAACTTTTACGCTACGCTCGCATTAACCGCCCCCAACAAACTCTACGCAAAACCCGTTCAGGCAGATTTCCTGCTCAGTTGAAACATGAAAGTTTTCACGTCGAGCGTCTGACAATGGTAGAGCAAAGTTAGCCGTAAGCATGTGTGCTATCTGGGTAAGGGTTTTTTTTTGTGAAGAGAACTCTTCCTACAATTTTTAACCGATTTTCAAGTTTTTTGTGTCGTTGGATAGTCTGTAGTTGTTTCCGCTAAAAATTGATGAGAATTGGACTTAAAATAAGTTTGCTGATAATAATAATATTATCGTATGGCTTTTAGTCGAGGGAGATCAGCAATTAACTGATAGTTCTCCTCGCCTGAAATGCTTGCACTTTTTATTTTCTATGCAGGTGGACCAACGGCTTAATGTGATTTCCGAACCACGGGAGCGGCCTAACGATCTTTTTGGCCTCGAGCCGGGAATTGAACCCGGGCCCGCTGGGTGATAACCCACAGCTCTACTACTGAGCTACGGCCGCTGCGTGTTGCTCAGTAAGGGTGCTATACACAACTTATATTTGAAATATTCCCATTAGAATAACATTGGGATTGGGTTGGGCATTTTAAACATCTGTTAATGTACAGTTGTAAACCCGTGTACTTTTTGGTGATTACTGATATTCACAATATTGGATTGGGCGGATGTCGATCATTTTGAACTAAATGTAACTTTTGTACTGTATCAAAATATATTGCTTGATTTCGAGCAACAAGTAGACGAGTATTATTTTATCACGCTACAAATAGCAGCTTATATTGTACCTGTTCAACAATAAATTACACCAATCTATAATGGCTTTGACAAAGTTTTAGATTTTCAACACGTCTAAGGAAATATAGAGCTAAGAGACCCTTCTTTCTTCAATATTTAACCAGCGGTTTCCGTAAATCTGTCAAACGGAGAAGACAGGAGGTGACTTGTTGATTCTGGCCGTGACTGTGGACGTGATCTCTCCACACGGTGGTTTGTAGTGTCTCCTGTAACACTCGCCATTGCCAATTCCATACATTACCTAAGCTCGTGACTCGTGCAATGTAAGTAATTTGCAATGGACTTTAATAAATTTTAAAAACATAATTGTTTAAATTTCTCAATTTATAAATGTGTCCAGTTTCAAGAACTTTTATAAATTAAATATAAGTTTAACCTGGTTAGCAGTAGTACTTGATTTGAAGAAATTCACTGGAATGCACATTTCGCAGCAGGGGGGGATCTTCAGGGAGAAAAGCTTACATTAACTAACACTACACATATTGTATAAATAGGAATTTTTACAGATCTTTTATTTTAAATAGTTCACTTCACAGCCACCGCATAGTCCACGATTCAATTTCAATTCAATTCAAAACATCTTTATTTCACATTATAGGTACATAATTACATTTTTACAAGCAATATATTTGTAGTTGTAAAGCACAGTGTCTTACTGTAATCACCAGTTAAGTAGGTGCAATTAATTTTAACAAAGGCTTGATGCCTGTCTGTGAGATTGAGTCACAATTTACGTTACCTTTTTTAGAATAAAAAATTAATAAAAAATAAAAATGGAAGAAGATTGAGTTGAGACGGTTCGATGCAACTGCTCAATTTTTTCTTTGGTTGACATTATGTTTTATTTTATTCATTAGGATATAAATATGTAGATATAATTTAATACGAGGTATGTCTGTGGCAATGTATTTTACACAACCTCGAACTCTAGCTGGTAGATTTTGCTTAAGTTTTGATTTTTGTACTGGCCCAAAAATAAGTTTAGAAACCCTTAAAGCCAGGAAAAATCGATTTTGGTCTAAAAAGTCAAATAAAAAAAACAAATGTTTTTAACATTGGATTTATGGGTTGCCATTTTGGTAACGAAATGACACCGAAAGAAAAACAAAAACAAAAGAACACTTTTAAGCATTCTTTGTGAAACACCTATTAACTGTGAAGAGTTGGTTGTTGGTATAAACATAATACTACGGTTACCATGATACTGTATCAAAATTGAGTAAAAAAAAAAAAAAAAAAAAAAAAAAAAAAAAAAAAAAAAACGAGTAAGGCTCGGTCAACCTGGTACTGATTCTGCATTTCCATGTATGCATAAAATTTTAATGTATTTGTGTAATATAATATATTGAATAGAAATAAAAATAATAAAATAATTCGTAAGCGAAACTTGTCTAACAAAATTGTTCGTTTCACAAATCCCTGGATGATGGCAGGGTTCTAAATTAAAGGTCTCGGTCCCAGGTATGAGGGGAAAATATCGGCGAGGTTGATAATTTTAAATTCTGTTTTGGTGTTATGATTAAATTTACTTTTTTTAAAGCGCTACGTGCAAAAACTCTGTTTTGATAACTTATTGTTTTTAACTAAAATGGTAGGACACTCTCAAGAAAGTGGCATACATAACTTGAATCCCTCTTACTCGTGCAGCAACACCACAATAAATACATCATTTTCGTCCGCTTCCGATAAGCCAATGTATATTGAAATTAAGAGACATTCCGTTTTAAAATGAGATTTAGGCTACACACGACGAATCGAATCCTAAACTTTGTAGGAAACGTTACAACATGCTGAAACGTTCACGTTGTAGAAAACGTTCATTATAAGTTACTGAGACATGTTTAACTTAGCCTTACAACATGTACTCCATCAAAATATGTTTTAGATACCAAGTTTCAATACTGACCTCACAGAACTATTACATAATGAGGTATTTATTGATGGAGTTGAAATTATATTGAATCATAATTTAAGTAGAATCTTAAAATAAGAACATTAAGTAAATTAACTGCATTAATTTAACTGTTGAAAGAATGAAATACAATAAAAGGCATCTATATGTAATATTTCGAACAAGAATTTCTTGATGTGGTTTTCTTTTGAGTGTAAAGAATACATCACATTGATTAGGGCCTACTGGCCGACTCCGCTTTTCCCTTCTTTCATCATAATTATAAAGCCGGATGAACATTTCCACTTTTGTGGAGTATTTTAAATATTTAAAGGAAAGGCGCATATTCCTAGGGCTTCTGAGATTGGTTCATGTATGTGTTTCTTTCTGTAGCAATTCTACTCCTAAACCTCCTTTCTAGTTACAAAAATGTTCTTAAATATTGTTAACACTTGTGATACAGTTACATCAAAATGAGTAAACTTAAAAAAATACATAAAGTTTAATGAAGGAGTGATTGAACAAAAAGATTGAACGTTATCAATTCTTTTAATTGAATTATTTAACATTTATTAATCGAATGTAAATCAAATGTGTTACTGACGACCTAAAGTCTTTATAAACCTTGGTTATGTGAACCATTCAGACCTACATTAATTCTGCTAAACTTAACTTCACACATTTTTCTATCAAACCTCTAATGGCTGTTTATTTAATCCGTTTTACAGTTTACCATAATTTAGTTGGTTTAAACTTTGGTAAGTATTTTTCGACAGATTGTTCTTATTTTAAACATGTTGAAAAGTGAAGTGTAGTGAAAAGAGGATCATTCCACCCGGCAATTTCCCCATTCTCGACCAGGCAGGTGAAATGACGTCATCACAATGATATCACGGATTATTGCGTAAATTGAATTTTTGATTGAGTTTTGGGGATTATGGAGTCATTATTAACTCCATCTTCAGGTTTATTCTTTGCAACTGTCAGAAGTCTTCTTTTTTTTTTAAGAGAAACAAAATTGAATCACCTTGCAACAATTGGTTTGTATAGCTAAATTACTAAGTAGTGTAGTTTAAACATATCCTAACTTATACTATAATACGAGCAGTGTTTGAGGCGATGTATTTTCCATAATCTCGAAATCTAGCGGGTAGAATTTGCTTGAACTTTGCATTTAAGAGTGTTATGGACCAAAAATAAGTTTAGAAACAGTCTTAATCTCAGGTAAAAACAATTTTTATTTCTAAACTCAAATACCATTGCTTTTAAACATTGGTCTTATGGGTTGCTATTAAGGCAAAGAATTAACAACGAAAGGTAAATAAAAATGTAAGAAAGCTATTTTCACTCATTGGTTTTGAAACAGCTGTCATCTGGGAAAGGTATTTAGGTTGTCGTTAACTTCAACTTCAAAGCCCGATTACCATGATACTATAACAAAAGTAAATTAAAACACACCGGCAAGGGTCGGTTAACCCAGTACTGTACAATTAAATTTAATCTAGAATTTTTTATTTTATTTTATTTATTTTTATTTTTTTGTGTATCTACGCCAGTGGCATTTTTTTACGTTTTAACGGGGAACGGTCCAAACCCCAGTCTTGTTACTACCTAACATCGACCAGTTGTTAGAAATCATCATTAATTAATAGCCCAATGACAAATGGCAACTGGGTCTGGAATCGAACCTTTAAAAAGCTATTAACTTTTCTCATGATCGGACCGGCAACCTTTGGATTCAAAGGCGAGCACTATAACTACTCAGCTACCCAGCCAGTCAATTATAGCCCATGTGGCAATATGATCTTTTAATTTTCCTTTTTTTTAGTTGAATATTAAGGCATTTATGCGAGCAGCCTCTTAAAACATCATTCTATATATACTTTTTTTTATGCATTTTAAAATAGATTCCATTGTTAATAAATGAAATTGAAACTATATGGGATTTCAGCATGACTGTTTACAATTTACTGTCTTGAATTACAAATATGACTTATACTTTAAAATGCACATGTTTTGTATTTATTAATTAATGTACATATATGCAAAAAAAAAAAAAATTAGTTAATCCCTATTATTAAATGAAACAAAGTAATTGAATGGGAACTTTTAAAACGCGCATAAACAGAAGAAAATCGGTAACTCTTTTCGAAGAGGTAAGAGTTGTCTCCCTAGGACTTCCATTGTTTTTCAATCACCCCATTAATTAAGGGATCAAAGAGCCTAAGGTTACAAAGAAGGTGCGTGGCTGGAGTGAAATCTAAACCAACTTTTAAGGAAAAGGCGAATGTCGAATGTGGAAATGTGTTAAAAATGATGAGAAATGAAATGTGTTATGAGATTTTTTTGAGAATACTTTAAATCAACTTGATATTCCTGTAAAAAATTAAATGCAAAGAAAATAGTTTATCTTTAATTTATGAGCCCCAATTACAGTTTTTATTTAGTAGCCTAACCTTACTTTTTAATGTAATTAGTTATTGGAAAGAATAATAAAAATTAATAACAATTATGTTTATTACTCGCATAGGAAAAACATTACGAGTTATCTTAAAGATTTATTACGTGTAAAATGTATGAAAAAAAAAATGAATTATACGTTTTATTACTCATTGAATTTCCTGAAAGTCCTTACAGCGTTTTAGTCTTAAACATATTTTTACGATTTATTTAGCAATGTGAAGTGCCTACAGTAAACGGTTAAATTTAATGTCTCAAATTTTAAACACATCGCAGACCTTAGTGGATTAAGTATTTTCTATGATAATTGTTGTCGTGATTTAATAAATCGAGAGAAAAATCCCATGGTATGTTATCGTTGATATATAATCTTGATATTGATTTAATCATGGGGTGAGCTCCAAAATCACATAACTGTATAGTATTAACAAATCTAGTAAATGGTTTCATAATTGCAGGTTAGAAAGGAAATGAATGTATAGAATTCACTGTTCTGCATCCTTTGGGGACCAACAGTTGAGTTGGGATGCACCGGAAATAAACTTGCTCTACCTGAATTGTTTATAAGGTTTCTTCTCACTTGTCAGAAATTCAACAACAGAAATATAACGAAAAATACAAATGTTTACGAACTCTTCTTGATGTTTGGAATGCAATAAATTGGTAAACTACTATCGATTTCCCTTTTATTTACTATTTATTATTTACTCTATTATTCTCCCTGTTATTAACAGCTATTGGATACATAATTTTTCGTAATTATATTACTTTAGATATAAACGAAGTTTATTAAAACTACTGGGGTATTTTAATATCCAGATCAGTTTATTTAAATTGTTGCAATGTTCTTAATTCAAAATCTTTTTTATAATTGGAATACCTTTATGTCAAGGACATTTCTCCACTTTCAATTACAATGTATACTGCGGTTAATTTTTTTATTATTATTTTTTTAAGTAAATTAAAGTTTTAAAAAGAGAAACATTTTCAAAAAAGATGTAGAACTCCAGTTACAATCACGAACACACCTGTTTATACTTGTTTTATGCCTGTTTTAAAACAAATATTGATTGCCTTGTAGCATGGCGTATGTAGGCCTGCATTTAGAACTGACACAGTGCCTCATAACGACCTGTACGAGAGTGTTGGTTGTGTACGTGTTTGCAGCTGAATGTTTTAACAAGTTGACTAAATCGTTATTTCACAAATACTTTTACTATGGTAGTGCTTAAAACTGTTTTGGCATTTGTAATGAGTGGTTTCTTAAGCATCATTTTCTGTGGTGTTGAAATTTCAGGGGTGGGCACCAAGCTAGGCCGACTCCAAGTGAGTAACACTAGTGTAGTGATTAAACTTTCGTATGTTTATCACTAACCTTAAACAGTACATCGAATAAGGAAACTCACATTGTTCGTAATTTGATTATTGTATTCGCATATTCTATTTCCGACATGATCATTCGTATTACAGTTATTTTAATTAATTTAAATTTGCCATAGATAAAGAATTGCAATCAACAATTAAACTTTTAAGCCACTTGTGAGATATTTGCTTTCATCCCACTCGTAGCTTGAAGATCTTCATAGTACAATAGTTTCATAAACTAATAATTTCCGTTAGTTACCTCTTTAATGTGTAGTAGTGTGTTTTTGCGGTTGCTGGCTCAGTTCAATGACCTCTGAGGAATGTGATGACGTCATCGCCAAGGTCAATGACCCCGATGACGTCATTGATGACGTAATCGATGACGTCATCGATGATGACGCAATCGATGACGTCATACCCATGACGTAATCGATGACGTCACCATCGATGACGTCATTTCCGTGACGTCACACCCATGACGTCACAGAAATGACATTCTGATGACGTCATCATCCATTACATCATCAAAATGACGTCACTGACACTGTTAAGGTCAAGGTCACGCCGAAACTTAAAATTTTTTGACACTTTTGCCGTTTCTCGCACTACGCTCCGAGTTTCAGTCAGAGTCCACGTGACCTTGACGACTTGGAGCGAATTTGCGATGAGAAACAGCAAAAGTGCCAAGTCAAACTCGAGTTTGCGACATGACCTTGCTTAAACCGTCATCCACTAGTCCTCAGAGGCCATTGAACAAGCACAACATCCGCAATTTCATATTACTGTGACCTTGAAAACCTAACAACGGAGCGCCGACACCGATGCGCACCCCACGACAGTCACCGAGCGACTGACCTCCAGGCTCCGCGTACTCTAGGTATATCGGCTTGAGAGACTAAGACTCTAAACTGTCAGGAATGGGAGTAACTAACTGAATCTTGCAAGGAAAAGTCATTTCATCCAATATTCTAAACAAATCTTTATCAGTAAAACTTACATTAGTCTGTTTGGTATAAAACTTAGGGTGTCCGCGCAACAGTTTGCGCCACTTAGCTAAAGTCGAAACCCTTTTGACTTTGAGTGGTGGACAGTGAGCAACTAATAAAGTCTTAACACGGCTAAGTTTCTTACCTAAAGCGTCCCGCGACATGGCTTCCCCTCACAAAAGTCCGCACAATACTGAAAGACTGCTTGTAGCGCATGAGTCAAGGGAAAAGAGGTGGGGGAAACAGCAGGAGTGGGGGAAGGTCACAGTGGTGGGGGAAGGTGAGGTTGTACGCTGGAGTATCGCATCACTTCACCATGAGCTGTCCTACAGTCAACACACTGTTCTCTTGGCCCGAGTTGGCGCTAGAAGAAACATTTCTGTACAGCTTAGGCTGTGAGAGCCGAGGAAGCAAAGTCAAAGTGGAAGTTGTGTTAAATTCCAAGATGAAGAGTCTCCTAAATAAACTAATTGTATCCCTGCAATCCCCAATAACTTTAGAGAAATACCACTTTATAAAGCGACACCTTATTCTTTGGCAAAACGAATTGGAAATGGAAAATATCACAGTAAAATTAATCTAACCTAAAATTCGGACTGGACACTCATGGCGATACCACGTGGCGTGCAAACGCCACCCTAAACATTACAAGTTAGGTTATTGAACACCTGTGGTACGATAACCGACATGCTAGAGTTAAAGTGTGATGACCTTGAGTCAAAACACTGAAATACTACAAGTCGATATCGTCCCAGAGGTAAAGTGTAGTGACCTAGATCCAAAACTTGTAAAATTACTTACATACAGAGAGGTAGAGAACAGCGAGACGCACCGCATGGAAGCCGGAGACATACTGGCGGAGAGGTGTTGTGTAGCCTAGGTACCCAGTTGTGGTGGGGGTATAGCCAACACTTAGAGTAGAAGTGTTGTGGGTGACCTTGACCCACTTAACCTACCAGACCCCCCCCGACAAAAAGTGCGAGCCCCCCCCTGACAAAAAGTGCGAGCCCCCCCCCGACAAAAAAGTGCGAGCCCCCCCCCGACAAAAAGTGCGACAAAAGTGCCCGGCCACAGCCGGCTCGCAGTCCGCTCCCGCGCGTTGAACGTGAACGATCGGGACGGACCGCCATAGGCCTCACTAAACAGTGAATGGCGCCTTCACTGTTTAGCGAAGTCTACTCTAGCTATAAGACTTGTATTATTTCTAAGACATTGCGCTTGCGTTTGGGTATTGGGAACTGTTTTATATGAGAGTGTTTCACTTGTATTCTATGTCTCCTGTGTGTCTTGCTTGTCTTTTACCCCGTGTGTCTTGTTTGTCATATGTGTTTAATGTGTATGTGCTTGTTCCAGCATTCACTATGTTGAGCTCAATTGTGTGTTGTAAGTGTGTTATATTTATCTAAAGTGTATACGCTTGTTTTAGCATTCCCCTTGAGCTTTTTCAATGCTCAAATCAAATCTTAAAGTTAGGGAACGGGAGTAGACCCCCGTGTAAAAGCATTTTATACCAACGTTAGCATGGGTCCTCTCAGGCATGCAATATTGCGGCTGGGTTGGGAACCGGTCCGTTTGTACGCTGGCATGCAGATCACAGCTGTGGCCAATTTGCGGCGGCCTCTGCACTCGGACCGAGGACGTAAGCCACTAGGGCTGTCCTCAACCTCTTGTTTCCCTTCTGGAAACTCAAAATTATGTAAATGAAAGTTTGTTAGTTACTTGTGTTTTTTGTCCCCAAGGCCCCCGAACATTCGTGGTTCGCCATGGATGTACGGGGGCTGAAATTTTTTAATGTCCGTGTGGCCTTGACCCACAAAGATTTATAAAAATTTACTGCATTGCTAAAGTTAAATATTAAAGATAGGGTACGGGAGTAGACCCTCGTGTAAAGCTATTTTAAACCAATGTTAGCATGGGTCCTCTCAGGCATGCAATATTGCGGCTGGGTTGGGAACCGGTCCGTTTGTACGCTGGCATGCAGACCACAGCTGTGGCCAATTTGCGGCGGCCTCTGCACTCGGACCGAGGACGTAAGCCACTAGGGCTGTCCTCAACCTCTCTCAAAATTAAGTAAATGTTTTGTTAGCTATTGAAAAGACAATGCAGTAAATGTTTACAAGTCTTGCGTGGCGAAGGGAACACGACATTGAATGTTGCCCTGTTGTCATAGTTGGGTCTCTTTGGAGGCTACAGCGATGACAACCCAAGTGCCCCACACCCCCATGGGGGGTGTGGGGCTTAAATTTTTTAAAGTTTTTTTCGTGACCTTGACCTATATATAAAAGTTTTCAAAATCTTATTAACACAGTAAATATAGTAAGGTCTTTTAAAAATGTAACAGAAGCAACACACAAGTTTTAAGTTGTCCATAGTTGGATCTTTTCAAAGGCTTCAGCGATGGTAACATAAATGCCCCCAAGTGGGGCTTATTTTTAACCCCCCCCCCCCCCCGACAAAAAGTACGAGCCCCCCCCCACCCCTGATATCCTGGGCGTGGCAGCCCCGGTGGGGATATAAGGCGGCCGGGCTGCACGCACTTCTCATTCCGGTCCAAGCTTCCATACGGACAGGTTCTCTCTTGCACTTGAGATTTTTTATAACTTTACTTCTTTCTTTACATTTATTCCTTTCATTTATTCCATTCATTACAATGGGTAAAATGGGTCTTAAGCTGAAGAACTACCCATCAGCTTCAACCTCGACCGACACGTCTCAACCCTCATCATCCTCCACTTCGATCCTGGAATACCTGATGACAGCAAACATCCTGAGCTGCCTGACGATGCCGCCGCCGCCGCCGCCACCACAGCCCGCCTCAATGCCCAGCCTGTCGCCATTGCCGCTGACAGTGGAAGAGGCTGGTGCACCGCCATCGTCAGGAGAACTCGTCGTCAAGTCGTCAGGTCGAGTCCCGGTAGCCTCTCCAGCACTCTCTCTGCTATCGGACTCGGGATCGGAGTCTGCGGTGTTCGAAGAGATGTCCAGGTCGAGGATCACCCCCTACAGCAGAACCCGGAAAATCCTATCTTACACTAAATCCCAATGTCCCTCACCCATATCCCCCATGCCACCTACACCAACCAAACCACCCCGTAAATCAATCTTCTCCCCCGAACTCCCCACGATCGACCTAACCCGTTCACCTACCCCACCCAAAATTGTCTGCAGCCTACCTTTTGACCTACTTAAACCTTCACCTCCCACCCCCATTCCCTCTAGCCAGCCTAAACCCGACAAGCTCCAAAACACTCCAGTAAAGCGTCCAACACAAAAACGTAAGCGTGTTAAAGTCCCTGCTGGCAAGGGTAATAAATGCGATTACGTGTGGATGTCAAAAGACTTTGGGGGTCTTTGCTGTCAGAAGTTTGCTGTTTTAGATAAAGATCGTTGCCAAACGCACTTGAACAAAAATATCAATCTTCCGAGAGTAAGACCCTACAGTCTTAACAACATTAGGTCTAAAACATCCCAACCCAGATATCCCCACAGTCCGCAACCGCTTGATATTAGAAGACTTAAAGTGGATGAAAAATATTATTTTATTGTTCAAACTTATGGAGCTTTTGATGCCAATGTAGAAATCATTGTAAAAGGTGATGGCTGCCTTCATACAATGAAAGTACCCGTTCGGATGGTACAAAGACAATTTTTCATCCATAAAAAAGGCTATCTAATACGAAGGGAAGGATGCCAATCTGTGTGGGAAATGGATTAGGATGTAGGCCTACTAAAAAAAGATCTAAATTGTTAGGTTGTGTTGGACAATATTTAAAAAAACAAAAGTCTTTTTCCAAATTATTCTTCCAAATTTAGTCCTAACCCTCTTAAAGTAAGGGAGAGGGGTATTATACAAGTCAACTAATAAAAAAAAAAAAAAAAAAAAAAAAAAAAATACTTGACTTGTATAATATCTTAACCTGGCGGTGATGTAAAGTCACTGGGACAATCTCAAACCGTGTCCTTGAGGGTGAAGACTAAGTTACAAAAATCTTTAACAAATAAAAACTTACCTCCAAACACTTGTAGCCTGCTACAAGTGTTTGGAGGTAAAAATTCTTTAAAGTTTGAATGACCTTGACATATATATCAGCCTTAATTCTTAACAAAAACCTCCAAACACTTGCGGCTTGCCACAAGTGTTTGGAGGTAAAAATTTTTTCAAAGTTTGAATGACCTTGACATATATAAACTACACTTTAAGTAAAGTGCTAACCATGCAATTAAGGTGTGTATTACGTGATACCCCCACTCTGACGCTTTACTAAGCTTGTATGAGCCGTTCATTTGCTTCAGTCTGTTCCGTGAGGGTCACCCTTAGCTGGTGGGGGATATAAGGCGGCCAGGTTGCACGCACTTCTCATTCCACATCCAGCTATCGTACGGACTGGTTCTCCCCGCCTTCAACACTACATTCCCATCCTCACCGTTTACATTTATTTCACTTCTCCATTTTCAAAATGCCTCCGAAGCTCAAGAAATATCCACCAGCTTCCAAAACCACCTCGACCGACACGCCCCCTGCTCCAATACTCCAATATTTGATAACCGCAGAATTCCTGAGCAGCCTGAAGATGCCACCGCCGCCGCCTGCCTCAATGCCCAGCCTGTCACCATTGCCGTTGACAGTGCCACCAACATCGGAAGAGGCTGCCCTACTTCCAGCGCTGAAATTGTATAAAATATTCTGTTGTTTACTTGATAGAACGCTAAAACTTCCGCCAATACCAAATACTTTCACGTACAAGCTACCCCTGATAGACAAGGATGATGTAAGCAAACTATCATCAATTCAAGTGAAATTTCTGGAAGAAAAAATTCTTGTTTGTGTAAGAGAAGTGTTTCATAATGAATATTCAAAAAGATTGGCTTTCAACTTTATTAAGGAACATGCAGGACGTGAAAAAGCACAGTATCCAGGACTATATTATTTATATCTTTTTGAGAATGGAGCAAGTGTAACGGTAGAAATAACTATCATATTAATGTAATTCTCCCCACCAAGTTTATGAGGTTAGGAGTGCATAATTTGGATGAACTGAACCTAATGTTTTAGGAACTGGAATATTTGATACATCAGAATTGTACGCCTTGTGAAATTGAAATTTTTAAATTGCATTTTTTTAATTGGAATAAAATGTGTTGAACTAGGACTCGAACTTGGACTTGATTGAGGTTTTGTAGAACAGAGCGGGGGATAGATCACTTTGCGGCAATGGACTAGTATGCTGCTTAGTGGTCTATCCCCCGCTCAAAGGGTATCTTTACATGACCTTGACCCACATAAATGCATAGTTGGTGGGGGTATAAAAAGGGTAAGCAAATTGGATGGATACAACACTTCCATACCATGGCTCCACTTGACAACACCGTGTTCCATCGCAACAGAATTGTCTCTATTCTGGAGGTAATACCTCTAGAAATTATAGAAGTAGAGGACCAACTACCTGCGGTTGATCAAGAAGAGGAGGAGGAAGAAATAATGGATATTGAAACGGACTCTGACGAAGCTGGTTCAACGGACAATGAAGTGGACTTGCACGCTTACGAAACATTAGAGTCATCATCTGAGTCGGAAATGGAATTCCAATTGGAAATTGAAGAAGAAGAAGAACAAGACACTCCTCATCGTCCAATGGATAGGATGTTAGTTGCCAGAAGAATTATGTATTGTCATCGCTGCCTATTCCGTGATGAGGATGATTCCGACTCTGATGGTGATGTTTCACCTTTGTAAGAAGTTTTAAACAAAAAGTAAAAAAAAAAAAAAACAATGTGAGCGGGGGATAGAGCACTTTGTAGTAATTGATGCTGCTTAGTGCTCTATCCCCCGCTCAAAATAATAATTCCAAATGACCTTGACCTATATAAACTTGTTGGAACAGACGTCTTTGAAAAACTCGTACAAAATGGTGGATTTAGATCAAACATCATCGGTTTCTCAAGCCTGTTGAAGAATGTATTGGAAATGGGTGTTTAAAAGCCAAATCTACTACATGATTGATAAACCGGATGTATATGACGTCACTTTCCCCCACCCTTCAACCTCGGGTATAAAGGGACCCAGTTGAGCGCGCTGCCCATTATTGCGTGGACATTCACAGAGTGTGCATTCAAAGCCAAACTGTTTGAAATGGCTCTTTGCGACATTTGTGGGGAAATCTTTGAAGACGAAGATCTTTTCACCCTACACAGAGAATTACATGAAGAAGAAGATGGAAAAGAAGATATTATCATCGATGAAATAGACTTAGACTCAATTGACCGGTTTTTGGAAGAGCATCAGAAGCAGATGGACTACTACGACAGCTATCTACAGCAAATGCAAAGAAGAAGACCTAGTGTGATCCAATTTGCTGGTGCTGGACCATCCACTACTAGAAGACCTATTGAAGAAGAGGATATGCAAGAAGAGGACACGGAAGAAGAGGACACGGAAGAAGAACTGGAAGATGTGAGACAACTGCGCACCACGGCCTTACCAGGACGAGTTGTAACACATTTTAAAATTGATAATGTGCAATTGGAATTGGATAATTTTATAACCCAGGCCAGAGTACTTGTTGGAAAAACGCTAAAAGAAGAATTACAGAGATTGAACTTCATTAAATTTGGACTGGTGTTAGAATCAAAGTTTACCAATACTGATGGTGAAACGGCATTAAGAGCATTCATTACAAAAAACCGAACCCTTACAACTGAATCTGATATCAATGAAATTATTGAAGAATGTTTGGATGAACTGCTAGTTAAACTGCAAGAACATGAAGGAAGAGGATCCGGCTGGAGTCTGTCATCGATTGAAGGTATGGATGTAAGGGTTCACAAGCACGGATATGGTATAAGGGGTAGTAGTTATATACCTTTGCCAAAGAAGATACAAGCTACCAAATCTTGTATCAATGTGCAAAATGAGGACAATGAATGCTTTAAATATGCTATGCTAACAAAATATGTGCAAGAAAATCCATGTAGAGTTAGCAGAGCGTATCAAAATGTCCAACACCGCTACAACTTTCGAGGTTTGTCATACCCTGTTAGTGTTAAAAGTATTGGTAATTTTGAGAAACAAAACCCAGGTGTTTCTGTAAACGTGTTTGGTTTAGATGATTCCAATAGTGTTTATCCTCTGAGAGTATCAAAAGTTGAGGAAAGAAACCACACGGATCTGTTATTGATAACTAAGGGTGAAATTTCACATTATGTGTGGATAAAGGACTTTGCAGCCTTGGTTAAAAATCAATTATCAAAACAGAAACGTAGGTTAACAGTGTGTAAAAGATGTTTCTGTTTCACATATAAAGAGTTGAGACGTGGAGGATCGGAGTGGTTGTCGGAACACCAGCGGCTTTGTAATGACAACTATGAAGTGAAGATTAGTCTGCCACCACCATCTAGAGCATTTGTACAGTTCAATAAAACAGTTCACCAATACCGGATTCCACTAGTTATCTATGCTGACTTTGAATCCACGTTAGTGCCGCAGGAACTTCCGGATGGTGAAGTAACTAGAAGAACCAAATATCAATTGCATCAACCTAACAGTTTTTGCTTATTGGTGAAATCTACTTTACCTGAAGAACAATTGCAAGACTATGGCTTAACATCCACTCCGATACTCTACCGTGGGGAAGAAGCTGCTAAGTATTTTGTAGACCAGTTGTATGAGATTGCTGAAAAGGCGGAACGCTTATACGGTAATGTTTTACCCATGGAACCTTTGAACCAAAATCAACAAGAAGAATACATTTCAGCAACAAGATGTTACTTATGCAAGAAGAGCTTCAGTGAAGAAAATCAAAAAGTAAGAGATCATGATCACCTGACAGGATTATACAGAGGAGCTGCTTGTAATGCATGCAATATAAATTACAAACTGCCAAACTTTATCCCTGTCGTGTTACACAATCTTAGCGGCTATGACTCCCACTTCATTATTCCAGAGTTAGGAAGAGATAATGGTAAAATTGATGTTCTTGCTACAACATTGGAAAAGTACATCAGTTTCTCAAAAACAGTTGGTAAAATTAAACTTCGCTTCGTAGACTCTTATAGATTTATGGCATCTAGTTTGAGCAGATTGTCTGAGAATCTACGAAGAGAAGACCTAAAAGAAACCAGCAAGATTGTACCTGAAGATAAATTGGACTTAGTAATGCGTAAAGGAGTGTTCCCCTATGATTACATAACTTCTGCAGAAAAATTTGAAGAAACCAGTCTGCCACCGATTGAAGCCTTCAATAGCAAGTTAAATGAAAGTGCAATCACCGATGAAGACTACAATCATGCTTGTAATGTTTGGAACCAGCTCAACATTCAAACCTTAGGGGAATATTCTGACTTTTATATAAAACTGGACGTAACTCTGCTGTGCGATGTGATGGAAGAATTTCGAAACACCTGCTTCTCCGCCTATGGACTGGACCCTTTACACTCGTACACATCTCCAGGATTAGCATGGCAAGCTATGCTAAAGTCAACCAACTGTCTACTGGAACTTCTAACGGATATTGATATGGTGCTCATGATGGAATCTGGTGTACGGGGCGGTTTAACACAAGCTGTAACACGTCATGTTAAAGCCAACAACAAGTACATCCCCGGCTTCGACGAGCAACAACCATCGGTCTACCTTGGCTACTTTGACGCAAACAACCTTTATGGTTGGGCAATGTCAAATCCACTTCCCTATGCTGACTTCAAATGGATCGACCCGGCCACCATCGGTGACATCTCACAGATTCCAAAGAATGGTCCAAAAGGCTATATTTTGGACTGTGATTTCGAATATCTGGAGCACCTTCATGACCACCACTACGACTTGCCTCTCCTAGCCAAGACTGAAGTTTCACCGACAGGAAGATGGCCAAAATTGATGATGACCTTGGAGAATAAAGATCAGTATGTGGCTCACTACTGGGTAGTTCAACAGGCTCTTGAATTGGGCCTACGTATAGTGAGAATTCATAGAGCAATTGAATTCACCCAGTCTTGTTGGTTGAAACCATATATTGATTCCAACACTACAAGAAGAGCTGCAGCGACAACAGCATTTGAAAAGGACTTCTACAAATTAATGAACAACGCCATCTTTGGGAAGACCTTGGAGAACAAAAGAAAACACAAAAATGTAAAATTAGTGAGTGATCCTAGGAAATTGGAAAAGTTGGTGCAAAAACCAAATTTCGGAACATCCATGATTATAAACGAAAATCTAGTTGCTGTAAGTATGAAGAAAACAACAATAGTCATGGATCGTCCGTTATACATCGGTATGTCGATTTTGGACATAAGTAAAACCCTGATGTATGATTTCCATTATAACAAAATGGTTAAACACTACGGAAGGGAAAACATTGGAGTCGCATACATGGATACTGACGCATTTATCTACTGGATAAAGACTTTGGACATGTATGAAGACCTAAGGACTTTTCCATACAAAGAAGATTTCGACTTTTCTGACTATCCGAAGAACCATCCAAATTATAATGAAAAATATAAAAAAGTAATTGGAAAATTTAAAGATGAAGCAAATGGAATGCCTTTAGAAGAACTAGTGGCGCTGATGGCAAAATTGTATTCATTGAAGATGTACAACGAGAACAACACACCGACAGTCAAGAAAGCAAAAGGAGTGAAGACATCTTATTTAAAAAAACACGTGACATTTGACCACTACAAGACTTGTTTGTTTGAAGATACTACAATATCAGCAACATTCAACAATATCCGAAGCTTCAAGCATCAAGTCTACAGTGTCACCGAAATTAAAAAAGCACTGTCAGCTCGGGATGATAAAAGACACATAATGCCCGACAAAATCCACACTCTTCCTTTTGGTCATTACTCCCTAAACCCTATCAACTAGTAACCTATTCTTCGTCCTTCTACAACTTCGACCTTATTCCTTTCTCCTTCCGTAAAAAAATGGGGAACACGGCAAGTCCAACGCCGTGTTCCCCATTTTTTTACACAAGTTTGGATGACCTTGACCCATATAAATAATATGAATATTTAAAACAACATTCATTGTGATTATACATGTGACACAACAAACATTGAAACCTGCAATATGAAGGACTTGAAGCAACAAATTGTCAACGAACTTCATAAACCTGCAAGAAGAAAGTTTCCACGAAGAAATACGGTGATAAAAGGAATTAATGATTTATATCAAGCAGATTTAATCGAAATGATTCCTTATAGCAAACAAAATAAAGGATATAAATACATATTGACTGTTATTAACTGTTTTTCGAAAATGGCAGATGCTTTACCGCTAAAAGATAAAAGTGGCAAAAGTGTTACAAAAGCAATGGAAATAGCTATACAAAGAGACAAACATACTATTAAACATTTACAAACAGATGATGGAAAAGAATATTTTAATAAGGAATTTGCAAATTTAATGAAAAAACACAATATAAACCATTACTCAACCAATTCAGAGGTAAAAGCCTCAATAATTGAAAGATTCAACAGAACTTTAAAAAGTGCAATGTATAAAATGTTTTCCAACAGAGGATCGCACATATGGATTGATATGTTACCAAAACTTATAAACGATTATAATAACAAATTTCATAGGACTATCGGGATGAAACCAAAACAAGTAACTAGTAAAAATGAAAACCTTGTATTAAAACGTATAAAAATGAATACTAAACCAAAAGTTGAAAAACTAAAACCTAAAAAATTTAACGTTGGTGATAAAGTGCGAATAAGTAAATATAAAGGTGTATTTAGTAAAAGATATCTGCCAAATTGGACCAATGAGGTCTTTACTGTATTCAAAGTACAACCTACAGTACCCGAGACATATATTTTAAAAGATAATAAAGGACAATTGCTTGAAGGAGGGTTTTATGGACATGAAATGTTAAAATTAACAGTAGGTGATGAATATTTAGTTGAAAAGGTGTTGCAACGGAAAAAAGATAAGGTTAAAGTACGATGGTTAGGATTTAATAAGACGGAAGATTCTTGGATACCTAAAAAGGATTTGATATAACGATAAAGAATCATTTTAGGTTGAACCATTACAAAGGATGGAGATAGTACCACAAAAAGAGAGTTTTACTATTAATAATATAGATGAACTCACAGTGGATAGTTCAGAATTCAATAGTGGGAAACATGGCAATTTGTTACCAAACACTGTGCGCTGTCTGGTTACCGGACCTTCCAACTGTGGAAAAACTAATGTAGTAATTAATTTGATTACAAACCCTAAAGGATTACGTTTTAATAATTTATATGTATTTTCAAAATCACTACAACAACCAAAGTATCAATTATTGGAAAAAATACTGAATAATGTGCCTGAAGTTAAATACTTAAAATTTAATGCAAGCGAGAGTGTCATGCAACCACAAGAAGCTAAACCATTCTCTGTGTTCATATTTGATGATGTATCTTGTGAAAACCAAAACACAATAAGGAATTACTTCGCTATGGGTCGACATAACAACATAGATAGCATTTATATTGGCCAAACTTACAGCAAAATACCTAAACAACTCATTAGAGACAATGCAAACATGTTAATTGTATTTAAACAGGACGAAACCAACCTAAAACATATATATTTTGATCATGTAAATGCGGATATGACATTTGAACGATTTAAAGAGTTATGTGGAAAGGCTTGGGCTGAAAAGTATGGGTTCCTAACAATTATGAAGGAACAACCGCTAAACAATGGTCGATACAGGATAGGATTTGATAAGTTTATATTTATACATTGAACATGGTATAAAACATTCTTTGTTGTACAACACGTCTTGCTACAAACATGGTAAACCAAGAAAAATTAGTAAAAGAAATAAAATCACTTAGTGATTCTATTCGGGCTAAAAACAGAGCATTAAAACTAGGTATTAGCGAGAGGGAGAAATTCCTTGAATCTACTTTTAAACCTATTACTGAACCCTTGAAACAATTAAACAAAAAAGTCGCTAAACCTGTATTGGAAGGAGATGCGATTGCACCTATCACAAAGTTTGAAAGAGAAAGTGTAAAATATGAAGGTTTTAGTGATGAAGACCCGGAATCCTCTACATATAGTGGCTTTACCGGAGCAGAATCTGAAAGAGAGCTAGAATCACCAGGATATAGTGAAAGGGGACCTGAAGAAGCACCAACTGCTAGTGAAGAGGAAAAAAGAGAAGAGGCAAGAGAAGGACCGTCAAACATAAGCTTGTTGGGTGAAAACATTCATAACAAAGGACCTTTAGGAAGGAAATACATGGTAAAAATGTTACTCGGAACAATTCCTAATAAGAATTACCATAGTTATGGAGCGAGATTAACAGAAGATGGTTTAATGATAGGTAATAGCCCGTTAAACATTGACGAACATGATAATATTGTTGTTGGTGAACAAAGATATAAGGGCACAAAAGGATTATTTGAATTATTATTTGAAAATAAGCCTTCAGTATCGTTAGTGAAAGAAAAAGACATGGAAGCATATAAAAAGATTTTGGAACAGACAAATGCATATAGGAGAAAGTATTTACCTGACCAGCTTCCTTTTAGATCTAAGTCTTTAAAATATAGAGAATTTGTATCCAAGTTAATACCAACTAGAAGACAAACAATGCCGTTAACACAAAGAAAACCTGTAAAACGAAGATTTATGGCATCCACTTTGGATGTAAGTGCTCAGGAACGAAGAAAAAGAAGTAAGTCTGTTACAGGTACAGGTTTAATGAAGAAACTATCTATCACAAATGTGATTTATTACAATAATATCAATAAATTAGTGGATAGAATGAAACTAATACATGAAGCTAAAGAAGCGGGTCATACTGGATTGGAAAACGAATGGGTGGCTTTAGTGGAATTCCGAAACCGTGGGGTAATCACATAAAAATGCGTTACTCTCTAGATCACTATTCAGTTGCACCATGAGTGTCGACAAGTTCGGACGTTACTCCTCGGATGGGTTATATTATGCGAATAGTTTAAAAAGAAGTGCTGGTTTACCACAAACACCTGATGGAGATTATGATATGAGTAATAAAAGGTTAAAAAACATAAAAGATCCTACAGATGAAAACGATGCAATAAATTTAAAAATATTAAAGGAAAAGATATCGCCAACATTAAGACTACAAAATAACACATATGACGCAGAAGATCATAGAATTATCAACGTTGGTAAACCAAATCAAAACGGCGATGCAATAAACAAAGGTTATTTGTCATCTGAATTAAAAAATACGTTTAAATTCAATGGGAAAACGTATAGTGCTAACAATAAACGTATATCCAACGTAGATGACCCTAAAGATGCAAAAGACAGCGTAAATAGACGCTATTTACATTCCTTGATACCTGAAAAGACAAAAGGCGGATTTTCTTTTTATAAATTTGTTATTAATGATATAGGTTATCCGAAAAATGAAAATGATGCTGTAAATCTAAAATATATCGAAGATCATTGTATCACACGTGATGTAGGAGTTATAGATTGTTTTGGCAATTGTTTAGCTAATGTAAAAGATGGTTCGGCTCCATCAGATGGTGCAACAGTGGGTCAAATGAAAGAGACAATAAAACAAGAAACAACTGGATTTGTAAAACAAGACCAAGTGGTATCACGGCAGGGGGATGTGTTTGTACAGGGAAATGAAAAGTTTACATTACTTGAACAGAACAATAATGTTTGGGATGGTAAAGGAAAGAGATTAACAAATGTAGGTATCGCTGTAGATTTATTTGATGTTCCAATAGTAGCACAAACTATATATTCTAATCCGTATAATGATGATCCTTACATATGTAGGTTTAAAAAAATACGTAATGTATCTCCTGGTACCCACGATTCCGATTGTGTTGTAGTTAGTCAATCTTTGATATTAGATAAACCAACTGGTGATATTTTTAATGCAAATGATAAGAAAATAGGTAATTTAAAACAAGGAATTGATCCAAATGATGCCGCAACTGTAGGACAGGTTATCACAACGTCATTAAAGGATAATAAAGTCTATACTTGTAATAATAAACGTATTACAGAACTTAAAGACCCTCAACATGTGGATAATGCTGTAACTGTTAATTTTCTTGTTAAAGTTTTAGGAAATGCATTATTTGATGTATACAATCTTATTGCTACTCGTTCAGGTCGTACTCCTTTGTTGGACTCCGAGAGAGGTACTTGGATTAAACGGGATATTGTTAATAAATATTTTATCAACCCTAATACTCAAAGGTTTAGATCATCAGACTGGGGTGATTTTGATATTTAACTGAATAACTCAATAAAGGACTTCATTTATGTTCAACTCACCATAGAGTTAACACATAAGTTATACATTGCGATTATAAAAGGACAATAATGACGTTCCAGTACATCAGTCCATATAGAGACACTGTAAGGAGAGGAGGTGGGATCACGTCCACAGCGGTTTCTCTGTTAAGTAAAGCTTTAAAACGAATTCCAGTAGGATCCATAGTAAATAGAGCAATAGACGCATTACCATACGAATTTCATATACCGGGAGGTTATCAGTATTGCGGACCAGGAACTAAATTGAAAAAACGACTGGAAAGAGGCGATCCTGGCATAAATAAGTTAGATCAAGCTTGTAAAGAACACGATATCGCATATTCCACGTTTGCCGATTCAAAAAATAGGTCGATTGCAGACAGAAAGCTTGCGGACATAGCTTGGCAACGAGTAAAATCAAGTCACGCTAGCATAGCAGAAAAAGCAGCAGCTTTAGCAGTAACAGCAGGTATGAAGGCTAAAACAGCAGTAGGAGGTGGAAGAAGGAGGAGAAGAAGGGTAAAAAGGAAGTCCACCACAAGAAAACATGGAGGAAATATAAGAAGAAGACGACGATCTACCAGAAAAGGCAGGAAGAAGCCCACCGTGTGGTCAATGGTAAAAAACGGGGCAGGTCTTTACCTAAGACCTTATCGTGCGTATTAAATGAAAGAAATCAATTGGTTATACCACATAAAGCGTTAACTAATGTTGAATTATTTAAATATATTTCCTGTTTAAAAATTCCATTTTTCCGCGGAGTATTCATGAGAGACAGTTTACCAAAGAAAATGTGGCAAAATGAGACTGGAATTGTAAATTTGGATAATACTGAAGGCCCTGGCACCCATTGGGTTTGTTATAAGAAACTAAATAACAATGTATATTATTTTGATAGTTTCGGTAATTTGCCACCACCAAAAGAACTTCAAAATTACTTTAGATCTGCTAAAAACATATATTATAACTATAAAAGAGAACAACCTGATAATAATTCAATATGCGGTCATTTATGTTTGGAATTTCTAGCTAAAAGTATCAGTCACTATTGAGATGTCTTCCTATACGGTCTCATTAACAGGAAAATCATCAACTTTACGAAGCATCCTTTTTCCAGCGTTACGCTTGCAAAAAGGAAGATTTTGGGAGGCGGCACTATTGGATTTTACAACTTACAACTCTATTCCCAATGTTACGGAAGGTAAAAATAACGTATTGCATTATTATAAGAGAAAAGATGCCAGTGGGAAATTTACAGACTTACAAGAGTGCAGGTTACCCACAGGTTCTTATGAAATTGATCATATAAATGAATTTTTGCAAACTAAAATGGGAAAAGACAATATAACATTAAAAGGTAATAATAATACGATGAAAGCTGAAATTACTTCCAAATATTATATAGATTTTACTCAACCAAACTCAATTGGTGATTTATTAGGATTTTCCATCGATGAGCCTGTTTTAGAACCAGATATAACACATTCCGGTAAGAAAACAGTAACAATATTAAAAGTCAATAGTATAGACATAACTTGTAACATTATACAAGGAGCTTACAAGGATGGGGCTAACACCCATATCATACATACATTTTACCCAAGTGTACCACCTGGATTTAAAATTGTTGAAAAGCCACAAAACCTGGTATATCTACCGTTGAACACCTCTTTCATTTCAGACATCGTGTTGAGCGTGTTGGATCAAGACGGTAACTTGGTAGACTTCAGAGAAGAGCCTATTACGGTTAGATTACATTTAAAATCGACACTTTAATACAAAACCATGGGTTTAACATTTAAAAGCGAACAACCTACGGGAAACCGCATTAGTAGCTCTTCAGCTGTGGAGGAGTTAACACGCGAGAACATTCGTTTCTTAGAGAGAATTGGATTAAAATTAACCGATTATGGATATACTGGATATAGCGCAGGGTCCAACATTCGACGAAACACTATGGGAAAAAGAATATCACACCCACAACCCTTACACTTCATCGAAATTAAAAAATAACGATGAAATTCGTATTCCCATACAAAATCAAGACATTTACACACTACCATGTGAAAGTTACTTGTATATTGAAGGAAAAGTTACTAAAAAGGATGGTAAGACTACTGGTACAAAGGTTCCATTTATAAATAATCCAATGGCTTTCCTATTTGATGAAATTAGATACGAAATATCAGGTGTAACAGTTGATTCCACTAAAAAAGTGGGTATTGCAACAACTTTAAAGGGGTTAACATCTATATCACCTAATGAAACAAACTTACTACAACCTGCAGGATGGGTTTTACCTACAAATGACACAATCAGTCCAGATGCAAAGGGATATTTTGATTTTCATATTCCATTACGTTTGTTGCTTGGTTTTGCTGAAGACTATAGAAAAATAATATTAAATGTTAAACAAGAATTAGTTTTGTTGAGATCTTCAAACGATAAAGACATTATTAAAGCTGCAGACGGTACAACGGATGCAGACTTAGAATGGAAATTAACATTAGACAAAATTGTATGGAGAGTTCCACATGTTAAATTAGCTGACGAGCATAGGATGCTGCTATTAAGAAAGTTAAAGGCCGATCGTGATATTGTAATTCCTTTTAGAAGTTGGGAATTCCATGAACATCCCAGCTTGCCAACTACGGATCGTCACACTTGGACTGTTAAAACATCTAATTATGTGGAACGAGCCAGGTATATTATATTTCGTTTACAAACAGGTAGAAGGGACATCATCACCAAACATGCAGGCCAATTTGATCATTGTGACTTAAAAAATATTAAAGTTTATTTAAATTCACAATTTTTACCATACGACAATTTAAATGTGTCATTCGCTAATAAAAAGTACAGCATATTGTACGATATGTATGCAAGATTCCAAAGTTCATATTACGGTAAAACAAATGCACCTTTACTATCACCAGAAAAATACTTAGATGGTTACCCTATAGTTGTAATCGATTGTTCTAAACAAAATGAATCTGTAAAATCATCAAGTGTGGATATAAAAATAGAAATGGAATTTAACGCAGCTATACCGGCTAATACAACTGCATACTGTTTAATTCTACATGATAAAATCGTAACATACACACCTTTAACTGGAATTGTTAAAAATGTATTGTAAAAACCGGTTTTGTTCCATTCCGCGAGTATAAAAGCAGAGCGTACAGGCCGCTCCTCATCAGTTTGTTGCCTACTGTTGTATGGGTAGCATCGTATTCAATATGGCTTCTCCTAGTGGTACACCTGAAAATGTGGTAGATATTGAGAAGGAGATATCTGAGTTTTTAGATCTTCAAGGTCACCAGGAAGGAGGTGAACAAAACGTTTGCGGACAACTTCACGCCAGTAATAATGTTGAAGAAAAAGGTAAAAGAAGAAAGAATATACAAAAGAGAAAAAGGGATATTGAAGATAATATTTCTCCAAACATATTGAGTGAGGTATTTTTGCGAATATTTTACCCAATCTCTTTCAGTTTGGACAAAAGTGTTTTAATCGGTGTTATGAAATCGACAGATTATTCCCCTACTGTAATTTTAACTCATGGACCCAAAATGATTTTGTTTACGGACAGTGCTTGGGAATCATTTATGAAACACTTGCATCTGCTAGAATGCTATTTAAGTAGTAACATGTTTGGAAGAAAGACAAGAGTAGGACTTTTAGATTCAAATGTGGAAATCGATATTATTAAACAACGTGGTGATCATCAGCTGAGGTTTAGAGACACAACAAGACATGATAACAAAATTCAACTTAATCGAGAGGAGTTTTTTATTTTAACTTGTGCGACTGAACCTATAACAAGATATTTGAGACAACTGGTGTTTTCAAGTTCGATTATTAAAGATTATCTGGAAGACACTTTGGATAAACAACCGGACACACCTATATTATACGGACCTGTGGATACTTCTATATTTAATAGAGTTCCTCATGAAGTACAGATGTGGAGACAATTTGAAAAGTACGCTCAACTACATAAGAAATCAGTAAAACAGGAAGAAGAAGATGGAGGAGAAGAATCAAGTGTTAGTGATGAAAACGAAAACGAGGAAAATATAAAGATGGAAACTTAAATGACAATGGTTAGTTTTTTAAAACAATAACCAACATTTTGTGGGGTTAGGCCTATTGGGGACGGTGCCCACGTTAAATATACACCAACGCGCCAGCAACTGTACGGCCTGGTATAAAAGTAGTACCTACCGTGGTGTGGAAATCAGTTGACCTCCTGACTTCATAATGAGCAGACGTGTGACCTTCAAAATGGACAAGGGAGAAGAAGAACAAGTAAAGTCCAAGCCTGGTATTATTGAGTTTCAAGCGTTTCGTGGTAATGATGATAGATTCATTATAAAAGAACTTGTGTTTTTGGACATGAATACAAGTGTTCCTTATTCGTTTTTATTTAAACCACCATGTTCTTATTCATCTTTAACTAGTAAAGCCGCTACTACCAACAGATGGATTTCAAAACACTTCCATCATATCGATTGGTATGATGGTTTTACAAGTTACACGGACTTGTATCACATTATGCATCACTTTTCAGACAAGTTTACCAATATTTACACAAAGGGGCTGGAAAAGAAAAGATGGATCGAAGGATTTACTCATGTTCCGGTTAAGAAGACGATCTATAACTCGACCATGGCATCTCACCAGTTCCTGCAAACTTTGGTTGAGCAGTTCAATGCTCACTCCAAATCTACCATACTACCCGTCAAGAAGTGTTCCGAACTTAAAGACGAGAAACACTACATTATCCACGCCATGAAGAAGATGGAGACTACAGTTGGGGAGGCCATCTGCTGCAGTCTCAGCGAGGCACCGTTTACTCCGGGGGATGAACCAAAGTTCCAGGTGCACCTGCCCAAGAGATTCGTCCATCTTCTACAAAACGAGGATCTTCGCTCTATTCAACCCGGGTGTCTATATGGTGTCCCACGGCTGCACGGGTAGCAATTCTACAGAGTTGACCATCCACATCGCCGACAAGCAGCAGTGTTAGATTTAAGTTTTAATGTTGTACATATGTTATTGTAATGTTTTATAAATAAATAAATCATAAAAGACAAAAAAATAAAAAAACAAAAAAATGCAACATATCAATATGTGAAGTTTGTCACATATTGATATGTTGCTTTTTTTTAACTTCGCGGGTGACCTTGACCTTTGACCTTTGCATTTCACAATTACCCCCACTACCATAATTACCCCCACTACCGCACTAGGATTCAAACCTGCTTGGATGCGAAAAACGGTCAGTCTGTTGCCAACCAGCAAACGATGAGCACCTTGTACGAGCTTTGCTTACAACGAGTTATAACTGACGCATCTTTATTCCAGACGGCTTTACAAGATAATATCCCTATAACAGTAAAGCAGGATATCGAAGAGTACAAGAAAGATAATAGAGGGTATTCGGGATACTCCTGGTATAGGTTCCAAGACGGGGAAAAGTTTTGTAGGCCTTGTGGCGATGATGCCGTCAGAGACCTTCGACGGTTCGTACAGGAAGGTGGTAGAAAACAGTTCGGATTTCTAGCACCGATGTTTAGATTTGAAAACTACAAGGACACCTGTGCTATTTGTTCCATCCCATTGTATCGATGGAAAAAGTTTAGAAGTGTTTAATTGGATCTTCCATACCCCCACCACCATTACCCCCACCACTTTTTCATGTACCTCCAAACGCTGTGCCTCGGCTTCATTTCTACTCCAGCAGCCAACCTAGCAACATCATGTCTCTGAACGTCAGTTGCGCAAGTTACGAGGAGGTGAGCATCAAGACTCAGCAGGAGCTAAACGACTTGTACAAGGAGTTGCAGCTGATGGTGGCACGAGGCTACCGTATAAACGTGCAAGTTTACGCTTGCAATATACGGAACACCCGGCAGCCAAAGGAAGAGCCTGGACACTCCTCGACAGCTTCCTCACCGACGTCCATGAAGACCGAGCCAGACAACTTAGATTACTTCAGCTGACTAGCAGTTGTATTTCTTGTTCTAACCATTGTAGAATATGTTTATTTTTTCATTATATTAAAGAAGTAAAAGAGCAAAAACACCTATCTTGTTACTGACATATGAGCTCAGTAACAAGATAGGTTTTTTTTAAACACGGTTTGAATGACCTTGAAACTTCCCCCTCCACTGCTTTGCTACCCCCACCACTTGACTATTGATGTACATGGCACATCACAATTGGAAACCTCATTCCATCTTCAACAGCCAAACCGACAACATTAACAATGGCAAACCTACCAACAGATGAAAGATGTCCTCACGCATGCTGTGACTTCGTCCACGAGTTAGAGAAGAGGATGCAAGAGAGGGCGATAAGAAGAAAGCAGATCCACTCAGAAAATATTATGATAGTGAACGGCTATCTTTTATTGTTTGGACTTATTATGGTTGTACTGTTCATCCTGTACGGCATAGTTACATGTGTCGGCAAGGTTGCGGAAGAAAACGCTCGCCACCATCAGTTGGAAAGTTTTAATGTTACTTTGTAGGTTATCCTTTTTTTAAAACTCCGTTTGGATGACCTTGAAACTTCCCCCACTACTCCACCAAGCCTCCCACCACTTCACCATGTTCCTGCATGAGCATCACATCAACCGTCATTCCTTGTCCGACAAGCAACCATGGCAGACAACACCATCAGCCAAGCTGACTCCACTACTGATGTTGAAACGAGTACAGGTTGGACACTATCCATCGACAGTGTTCACTATTTGGAAACGATTTGTGAACGGATGAAAGAAATACTGCGGGACAACCCTGGGATGATAATTCAAATGAATTTACACTATGATTGGTCCCAAGTTAGAATGCAAGGGGACGACAACAACGGTCAACACTCTCCACAATATTCACCTATGTCACCAATCTACCCTTACGGTGAGTCTGACGTTGATGAAGATGAGGGAGACGAGGCTGATGAAGATGTGGGAGACAACATGGATGACGAGGCTGAAGAGGAGTAACCTTCATTCCCTTTTTTTTAAACCTGAATTGGATGACCTTGAAAATTCCCCCTCCACTATTTTCTTTTTTTAAAACCCAAATTGAATGACCTTGAAGATTCCCCCTCCATATACGTTTGGTTTAGCCCCTCTACTTTTCAATACTGTTACCACAGTCTGTAGCTCACCTCATTCCTTGCTTAGCTATCATGGCGGACAGCACTCTTTCTCGAGTTGACTCCACTACAGATGAAGAATGGCCATTTTCATGGAATGTTCACCTGCAAGATTCAGCAGAAGTGGATATGTTGCATGAAAAATTGGTATACGTATTAAACGAAAATCCTAACATTGAATGTAGGATGACTATGGATTTCGATGCGACAGGGGTCCACACTCAACCTTCCACTTCCAGCCAGCCTGAGCCTCAGCTTCCGCCAAGGAGTTTTACACATCTCTACACTCCAATACGGCCGGAGGATGTGGTTATCAACGAGGCGGACTCAACTACACCTTATATTGAACCAACGAATTGGATACTTGTTGTTGACACCTTACACAAGGTCGACTTGGTATGTGACAAATTAAAGGAGTTGATGACGCAAGATCCTGGTCTTCGTTTTAAAATTGATATGTTTTTCATCTGGGGAGCACCTGCGCGGGGCTCTTCGTCTGACAGCTCTCCAAGTACGACGGACGAGGAGGAGGAGGATGACTAGTCATCTTTTTTAAAACTCCGTTTGAATGACCTTGACCTTTCCCCTCCACTGAGTTTATTTAAGGGGCACTCTCACTGACTGCAGCATCATTTCATCGCGCACCTTCACCACAGCAACATGGAAAGTCAACTCAACTACTGTTGCGAACAGAAATGTTTTTCATGGCCAAATGACATTGATGTGGTGGATGGCCTGGCATGTAGAAAATGTGAAGCTTTTGGTCAGTGCATGTGTAAATGCAAGTCTTGGAAGAAGCCGAAACCAGAGTTGAAGACATTCCATGTGTACCAGATGAGAGGGCATAAGTACACTTGTTGCCCTGAACGTTGCATTGAATTTAATCTAAAACAGCTAACTGGCTGCAAAATGTGCAACAATCATTTTGCAGGTTTTTGCAAACATTATTTAGGAGCGTGTCAGTACAGATCAACTTGGCATACCGAAGCACTCACTATTAATGAAATCGCTATAGACTCACAAGAGTAGTCTTTCTACTCTTTGACTTTTTTTAAAACTCCGTTTGAATGGCCTTGACCTTTCCCCCTCCACTCGCCTTAGTTTATATAAGCTCCATTCCCACTGACCACGGCATCACTTCATCTTGCTCCCTCACTGAAGCAACATCAAGTATGGAAACTAAGCGTGTCTCATGTTGCGAGCATAAGTGTTTGGAGAAGCCAGGCGTCACGTATTGTGCAAAGAAGCGTTGGGAGGAAGAGACGGGGACAACCTATTGCTGTGAGGATAAGTGTTTCCTCTTACCAAAGTGGCAAGTGGATGGGCTGGCCTGCCGGCAATGTGAATGCTTCGGATGTTGCAGGTGTAGATGCAAGAACCAACAGCTGCCACCACCGGTACTACAAACTTTCAAAATCTACAAATCGAAATACTTTTATACTTGTTGTCCGCAGCGGTGTGTTAAGTTTCACTTCTCAAATCTTACCAATTGTCGGAAGTGCTACGGACAACCTGATGGATGGTGCAACCGTTTTCTGGACTCCTGCCGCTACAGATCGGATTGGTTTACAGATCCGTTGGAAATTGATGAAGTTGCCCAGGAAGCACAAGAGTAGTCTTTCTACTCTTTAACTTTTTTAAAACTCCGTTTGGATGACCTTGAGATTTCCCCCTCCACTTCCCCATGTACCTAGAGTACACAGAGCCTGACAGTCAGTCACTCGGTGGCTGTCGTGGGGTGCGCATCAG